>JAWWEO010019484.1:0-14131 GCA_035582975.1 Ormyrus labotus | reverse complement strand
TCATTTATTCTTGTTCCTGACACCTTAAAATACAGTTATAACCGTTTTTTCGAACAACTCCAAAAATTACTATCACATTGCTTCCTCTAGGAGGAAGCAAAATGTAATAGTATTTATTTGTCTATTTAAGCTATAGTATTCTCAAGAGAGAATTATTTAGTATAAATTAAATAGTATTGGACATATATTGGATGATGCTCGTTAACAATATATTACCAAGCTATTGCCGATTTAGTTTTTAGGCTTTACCAATAATGTCTTTAGCATATATTGCTAATAACACTTTCCAATATATTTTTTATTTGTTTGAATCGAAATCGGCTCGAAATCTAGATTGAAAATCAACCCTGGTTCGGCGTAAATCGAACTTTAAATTTATAGAATTTTTAGTTCATATTCAAATTAATTAAAATATAAATATGATCTTATTTTTAAAATAAAAGGTTTATGGTGCCGAACGAGCGCTAGCGAGTGAATTTTCAAAGCTAGTAATTAGTTATAATAATACTAGGCCAAAAAGAATCTTACATCATTCCCCCAATAACACAGGTTGCAATTTTACATAAATTTGATGCAAAACTGCGTCCGTTTTTGCTGTTTGCTGGCATATTGCTGTTATTTTGCTCTATTTTGCTGCACTTGTGTTATTGGGGTCATGTTCATCAAAAAGCTAAATGGAAGACGGGCACCAAAGTCGAGACCAAAGTATATATATAATATCAATTACAAAGCTATTTTTCAGGATTTAAAGTATGTTGTTATTATAAAAATGTTCAGTTTAAGTTTATAATCTAAAAAGAAAAAAAAATGATATAATACAAATGAAGAGATCGATTCACCACTACATATTATATTTGTTTACACTTTTTGATTCCCTGCTTTCTATATATAGTGTGCATTATTTATATTTAAAATCAATTGATAGTAAGAATTATAATAAAAGACCATTTGCCCATATAATTTCTGATTATACTGCTTTAAAGGCTCTGAATTTGTTTATTCAACTTGATAATTTTAAATAATAAATTTCAGTATATTTTATTATAAAATATAAAATAAATTCTAAAAAATTACAATTTTTTTAAGTAAACAAATTTTTAGTTTAAAAAATGGATTAATAAAAATAATTGTAGGGATATATGAGTGACAACTAGAAGGACCAACGATTATTTTATACATACAGGTGCGATTTTTGATATATACAGAGTATTTTTTTTTAGATGTATAGAGAATTATTTAAGATACTAAATTTAAAATCTAAATTTCAATTGAGAAAACAGCAGTTCATTGAAATTAAAAAAAAACGTTACAATTCTTTTATTTTTGAAACGTAATGAATATAAGTGTCTTAAATTTAGCTTTATCCATATAAATAAAGATTGAATAAAAATTATATTCTTTTTAGTATCCCTTATGTATAAATATTTTAATAATAATATTAATTTAAAAGATTTTACTAAAAAAATACTCTTAAGAAACCGTGCATGAAAATAAAAGTAACAAGAAAAATTGTGTGTGCATGTGTGTGTGTGTTTATATGTGTGCAAGAGAGAGAAAGAGGGTTGAAAGTAAGTTGGATATATCTAACTATAGGTAGTAGCAGTGCTTATTTCGTTTGGGAGGGGATGCTAGTATTGCATGGGCTGTCAAGCCGGCATTGTTGACTCGGCATGGCCGGCTGCTGTATCATTAGGAAAGTCATTGCATGGCGGGATTCTTTTTAGTATAACTTTTATTTAAAAAAAAAATTATAAATATTATACAATTTTATTCACTTATTTTTTTTCATTAGTGTGTTTTAGTAAGTTACTGTTAAAATGATGTTTTTTAATAAATAATATTTATAAGTATATTTTTTAAGATTTATGAAATTTCATTTGAGAACGAAATGTCGGCAGTGTAGTGTTATTAGGTAAAAGTGAACAAAATCAGAATAATTTTGAGTGTAAAAAGAATATTTACTTCGGAATTTTGCTTATCTTCCAGTTTTGTGTCTTATGTGCATACCATACTTCATTTAGTAAATTTTACATTTAAACAATGCGATTGGATAAAAAAATAGATAGTGATCAAATAAACAGTCGAAGTCGCTTATATCAAATAAATCATAGTTCTCAATACAAAGGAAATCGTCATGACGATAATCGGCAGTGCAACTATTTAACCGATCATCGAATTTCTCACACGAGTATAAATTCTTCGAATAACGAGTTTTCTCACAAATCCCCTTTGCACTCAACAGGTAAAAATCGTACTTATCTTTAAAAGCAGTGTTATTATATTAAAAAACTTATGTAATAATACAATATATTATTTTTTTTTCAAATAAATGAAAACAGCTATTAAATACACATAATATCAAGTCCTTTTCTTATTTCGGCGTGTAAAATTAAATTATTATTAAATATTATAAATTGCTTGTGAAAATTTATACTTTAATAATTAGAAACAATATTTACATGAATTTATAATTTAATTTGTAATACTATTTTATATTATATTATAATATAATTAATTTATTTAAACGAAAATTATCTAAGTATATTAATTTTTAGAAAAAAAAGGAAAACTAAATGATTTTTATTGTTAAAATAACGTTATTACAAAGATTATTTTTAAAATTCTATAAATATATATTACTTAAAATATTTGAGTCAATTAAACATTGGGATTAATTATACAATATTCAGAGTCTAAGTTAAATAAGAATTATCTATCGTGATTATCTAACAATAAGTACTAAACATATATGTTCAACATACACGAGGGTTATCCATGATCTCACTTTTGAGAACCCCGTAATCATTTCGTACACAATACTCGTCACCACGTGGTAACGACAATTCGCTATTCAAATTTTTTAGATTTGTATAATAATATGTGATTTTTTTTTAAAGAAATATCTTCTATCATTCCTTTATTATATATTGTAATTAACTTAAAGTAAATTAGTTTTATTACAATTGTACACAAGTGTGTAAAAACAGTACGATAGTATCCATTTTTTGTAGATTCCTGTAAAATGAAGGTTACAAAAATAATTTTAAAATTACTTTTATTCTTTAAATAACAACCAAGTCTTGCAAACTAACCTTTTATATTTATAGATGAGCATTTAATTAATAAATCTCAATTTTAATAAGATGTATAAGAAATAAAAAGTATCCTGTGCGATAGACTATATATGAACATCATATCTGTACGTAAACACGCATATGATCTTAGGTTTGGTCCATCACTACGGGATTTTGCGATGACGTATTTTATTTAAGATGCTTATTTTTAAAATAATACAAAGTACTTTTTAGTGACTTCGTCGATATGACATTGCATAGTATTTGCTCGTCATCCTTTAAATTACTTTTGACATATACCAGTTTAAACTATAAAATGCATGTCTAAAAAGTACGAAAATAATATCCAATTTGAAGTAGGCTCAGAAAAACTCAGAAAAATTAAGGAAAACTGAGAAAATTCATCAATTTCATCCAGTTTTTCTTAATTTAAAAGTACTAAATTCAAAAATTTGTATACGTAGAGAGCATCAGTCCTATATGACTTAAAAATCAAAGATTTTAAGCGCTGTTAGATGATAATTCATCTATCGGTTCATTCTGGAGTTTACACCAAAGCAAAAATTTTAAAAGTTTAATATCTCTGAACCAGATGGGTTGGGCCTACGGAATTCTGTTCGAGCCCATTTGATCAAAATCCACTATAATTTTAGTATATAAGAAGTAGAATATATTATTAATTCATTTATGTATTTTTCAGGTTAATCTTTCAAGAGAAGAAAATGGGTAACACCCCCTTAAGATGCCATAACTATAAGATCCACTTTTGCTTTCTCAAAGAGAAAGCTTTGTAATGGTGAAAAATGGTCAACGTTAAATTTGGTTAATTTTCCATATTTTCAAGGTTCTTGAGTCAGAAAAGTTGTCTCAAATAGAAAGATCATTAACGTTAGAAATGTTTAAGGGGGTTATATACCGAAAAAATTAAAAAAAATCAATTTTTTTTATTTGATTTTTTGATTCTATACTTTATCCAAAACTTAGGAAAAAATTTTCATTCGCCAATTTAAAAAATTTTAAAACCGTTCCACGGATTAGCATGAAACAGGGCTTAAAATTTTTGTTTTTAATGTCATTTAGGGCCAAAGCTCTTATATAGTGGAATTTTTTTGATTTAGTATTTATAAATCAAGAAAAACTGATAAAATTTCAAAATTTTAAGAAAATTTTTCAGTTTTTCTTGATTTAAAAATATTAAATAAAAAAAATTCCACTATTCCAGAGCTTTAGCCCTAAATGACATCAAAAACAAAGATTTTAAACCCGGTTTCATGCCAATCCATCCAATGGTTCAAACTGGAGTTGACGCCAAAGAAAAAAATATGAGATTGAAATATCTATGAAAAAAATGGACCTACAGACTTCTGTCTGGGCTCATTTGATTCAGAATGAGCTATATTTTTATTATATAGGTAGTATAAACAATTATTAATTTAAATTTCTGTTTTACAGGTTATTTCAAATCATGTCAACGATGGGTATATAACCCTCTTAAACCCGAATTTTTTTTAATTTGTTGATTTTAAGGTTAATATGTCAAAAATAGTCATTTTTCGTGATGTCTGGATGTATGTGCAAATTGGAGTACTTCTGATAATTTTAAGTATATTTTAAATTCGCGGTTTTATGCATTATCTATGACATATATAAGATATGAAATATATATAGCATATATATGATGTATGATATATATATATATCTATTGCTAATGGTAGGTTCCGGGACGTTTTTTCCCGGAACCTATCATATATACCTACCGGAATATCCCAGAAAACTTCTACGTCTAATGTTAGCTTTCGGGTCGATCTTTAATAATTGTTACTAGTGGAACACGTACGTGATCATTATTTCTTTAGTAATTACACGTGGAAATCGGGGGAAAACAATTATCTACACTCGAAGGGGGGTTAATGGTTATTTGGGTTATTTTTTCAATACACTGCTGTGTGAAAACTTTTAAAAGTCCCAGAAAGCGAGTTTAAATAACTGAGCGTAGCCGGCCCAAATGCATCGCGATCGCGCTAGAGTGTAAAAGTCTAATTACGCACGTGTGACGAACATTATTTTTCGATGCAGAAGTGCATAAATTCGTTTTAACTTCCTGCTTTGTGGAGGCGTAAAATCGCGTATTATACTTTTACTAGACAAAAAATTGCATTTTACATTGTTTTGTAGAAGGGCGTAAAATTGAATTTTACCGCCCCCCCCCCCTAAAAAACAGTGTGTAAAAACGAATTTTACGCACCTATGCATCGCAAAAATATTTTTTCACGGCTGTCGCCACTGTAGAAATTAAGACAGTTGCCATGACAACGATTAGCAATTGGTTGCCATTGCTATAAGACGGTTGCCATAGCAACCAATAGTCTCTCTATATAATAAAAATATTTTCACCGTTGTAGCCGCTGTACGAATTAAGACTATTATCATGGCAACGATTAGCGATTGGTTGCCCATAAGACGGTTGTCATAGAAAACAATAGCTATTTATTGCCATGGCAACAAATCGATTTTCTGCTTTATTTTATAAGAAGAATAACTATTGAACGAATGAATGTAAAGAATTAAAATATTGTATGGATTTTGAGAATGCATTAACTTAGAAATGATTAAATTTGCAGTAAGTATAATGGAAATATTCATTTAAACAACAAATATATTTGGAAGGAAATGTTGATAAGTGACAATTAATAGTAGAGGAAATTAAGTAGAAATAAGGATAATAAAAAATAATAATATAGTAAAGAAAATATTTAATTTTTTTAAGTAAATTAGATTTATAAATATTCATAGCATTTTTCTCGAAAATAGTTAAGTGTAAGATAGAATGGGCAATGTTTTCGAGGGATTTATTAAAGGGGTTTTATACTACTTGAGTGCGTGTCAACTGGAGAAGTAACCTATTTTTTTTTTAAATTAAATAAGATAGAAAACTGGTGCTATTCATAATAGAAAAATTCATAGATATTATGATTTCTTAAAAGGAATTTCAATAAAGTGAGTTGTTTTGAGAAAGCAATCTGCTAATTCAATTAGCGGTTTTTTGTATAGTGTTGTTTTTAATCCCGAGTGAAAAAGAAGGATGCCCACGCCTCAAGCGAAACTGCTCTCACTGACAAAACGCTGTTAAAACACTAAAAAACGTACAAAACATTATCTGTCATTTAGAGTCCTTAAAGATCTTTGTTTTTAACAAAAAACTTATGTGAGGAAATGCAGGCAAAAAGAATTATACGGCTTTGAACTTTCAAAAATAACGTGGAGAATATATCTATATATAAGGCTTTATGCAGTCCGGGGCCGCTTGCCATTAATACATGGGCATCCTACTTTTGCCAAACATTGTCAACCCTTGCTGAACCATTCTAAAGATTGCTTCACCCTTTTCGGCATACATTTTTCTATTGACTGTTTTAGCTTGAAATATCTTATTCGGATGTTTTTGGGGTCGCTGAATACGAATCTTCAACTAGATTTTTCATTTTTCAACATCCAAGATGGCGAATTCAAAATGTCGAATCGAAAAATTTTGAGATTTTGAAAAATGAAAATTCTAATTGCAGATTCATATTCAGCGACCCCGAAAACCCTTATATAAGAAATATCATAAAGATGCGTTTAAAAGTTTCTTCAATAATGAATTTTTTCTGAAAAAAGTTGATTTTTCTGTATTTGTTTATTTATATAAACAAATTAACAAAAATTATAAATAATTATTACATGAATTTTGATTCTGTAACATATCAAGATCATAAAATTACAAAAAATGATAGATAAATCAAAAATATAATACAAAAAACTGCATTGAAACAGCGAAAACGTGGGTCCTGGGAGACCTGCTGTGCCGGAAAGGGTTAATGTAGTACGTGATTTCGGACCCTTTCTAGTGTTAGACGGTAATATGAAAGATTTTATAAAAAATAGCCTTATTTGGCAGCATTTGACAGCATTTTACAGTGTTTCTTAATGTTTCCAGTAAATAATAGTTTTCACAAAAAATGTTTTATAGGAGAATATTAGAATTTTTTAAATATTATACACGGAGAGAAATTCTTTTCTAAAAATTACAATAGTCTATTGTGATGTTGTCACAGACTAACCGTCTTAGAAAAATTACAATAGTTTCTTTTAAAAGTTACTAACCGAATTTAAATTTAAAAAAATTTTTATTTTATTTTCGTGTTCGTATTTTTAGAACTATATTGTTGAAATTTATAAATACCACGTTTAATTTGAAAATAATTTTATATCTAATAAATAAATAAATTTTTTTTGTTGACGACGGTTGGAATCGATTCCAGGATCTTAGATAAGATTCTAGACATGACAATTTTGGAACTTATACAAACAGAAACATCGGTCATGAGAGAACTTCAATGATAATATATTTAATGATAATAAATAAATGCGATAATACGAAAAAAATCTAATTAATTTGCAATAACATACTAATTAAATCGAGATTTATGATGTTTTGTTAACTTAAAAGCAATATAAAATAAAATTGCTCGAAACATAATTACCTCAATGCAGGCAGGCTCGCTCCCCTGACTTACGCAAAAAGTACTAATGTTGTCAAAACTTTTACTATAGTTGATAGCAAAAGTACTAATGTCATGAAAACTTTTACTATAGTTGATAGCAAAAGTACTAATGTTGTCAAAACTTTTACTATAGTTGATAGCAAAAGTACTAATGTTGTGAAAACTTTTACTATAGTTGATAGCAAAATTTCTTATGATCGATGGCAATGTTTACGACTATCAAAATTTTTACTATAGATCTATAAAAATTTTTACTGTAGGTCTAATAACTTTTGTAAGAAACTATTGTAATTTTTTTAACAGTGTATAAAGTTTGTGACAAAATTAAGATTGACTATTGTAATTTTTGATGGAGTTATTTTAATTGTTGATATAACATTTCTTTCCGTGTAATAAACGCTGTGTCTTTAAGTACATTTACATATGTTAATATAGTACTTTATTAGTGAATAGATGTCGCTTTACTGAAAATTGCTCAAGAAATAATAACCTATAAGAAAGTATGCTATTATGGACGGGTAGGGTGGGTTAGAGTATTTAGTAATTAAATTTATATTATATAGAAACACGTAAATTACGTGGATTTGGTCCGAATAGACACAGCATATAATAAACGCTATTTAACATCCAATACTATGTAGAAACCTGCGATACAGTGATAATCATTGCCAAGGTAAACATTAATAACAAATGCTGCTAAATACTGCTGATACTTGCCAACCATCGCTCAATATTGCCTTACTTGGTCAGATTTATTTAATTATCGAATCTGCCAAAAAAACGCATATTGTCAAATCTTTCTAAACTCTACCAAACGCTATTAAACTTTTCTCAACACTACTAAATGCTGTCTAATGTTGCTAAGAGTCCGAAAGACCTTATTTAGGTAGTAATATCCAGTGTTTTGCCAAAAATTGGCCGAATTTTCACGTTTGGCAACTTTTCCATTTACCCACTACAAGTTCTTATTTATTAGAGAAAATGCAGCTGTAATACAGTTTTATATTTAGTAATGATCCTAATATTATTCGTCTTAGTTTAAGCCTTTCAATGATCGAGTTCGACAAACACGTGCTTTTTCTAAAAAAGTTATGTTATCTTTACTTCATGGAATTGAAGTGCGATAAGAAAATCTTTAATCACCTTTAAAGGGGGTATTTTACCCATCATTTGCCTTTAAAAACCCATCTGAACCAAAAAATCCTTAGTATTAAGAGTTATAAAAAAATATATATTAAAAATATAGTTTATTGTGGTCAAATGGGCCCAAACTGTATTCTGTAGGCCCATTTGATCCAGAGATATAGGTATCTTAAATTTTTTGCTCAACTGATAGATGAATGTTCATCAAACAGGGCTTAAAATCTTTGTTTCTTATATCATTCCAGACTGAAGCTGTTTTTAAGTTGAAATATTTTGGTTTATTATTTTTCAATCAAAAAAAAAAAAAATGAAAAAATTGATTAATTTTAACAAATTTCATGAATTTTCTCAATTTTTCTTAACTTAAAAATAGTTTGACACTGAATATATGATTAACCCTTAAACGTCCCACTTCCTCCACGAGACGTCACGGTCTCACTGGGGCGATTTTGATTCCAATCACATTATCAGCTTTTCTGAATAAACTACAGCGTTTTTTGAGTTGAAAAAATTCATAGATGTTCGTTGACTATCTCTTCAAAGAAAAGTTCATGTTATTTGAATAAAAAATAATTTTTAATTATTTAAAAAAATTTATAATTTCAAGAAAATACGAAAAATGACATTTTTTACTCAAAAAATTATAACTTTTTTGTTTTTGCAAATTCAAAGCTGAAATTGCCAGGTTTTCTCACTGAAATATAGTAGTTTAAAAAAAAAGTAGTATGAAAGTGGTCGTTTAAAAAAAGGTATTTATTTTGGGAAATGAAGTGCAAATTTTTAATAAATTTTTAAAAACAGATTTTTCGAATATTATAGCATTTATTTATCAACAAATAGCAATTAAATTATTAAAAATCATAAGAAACGTTCGTACACGATCATAATAAGTAATTACATACAAAATTAATACGAAATTAAATCGAATGCTATCTATAGTCCAGCGCAATGTTCACAAAAGCTCAAACGATGCAAATCGCAGATTGGTCGCTTGCAAGACGCATACCCCTCATTTTTTTTGTCACTTTCATTTTTAACATCCATTATAACATCAGCATCAATATTAGCATCTTCCTCCAGAATCTCTTCACGAATCAATCGTCGCCTCAAATTATGCGGCATCTACAATTTGAAAACAATGGTTGCGCATTGTAAAAAAAAGTTATACTCCTAGAAAATACTCTACTCACCTTTTAAAATCATTTTAATCCGAAAAACACCACAAATAAAAATACGAATTGTCAACTGAGGTCGTTGATAGCCCCACTCACATTCCATCCACTGTCACACGTAGACTGACGCGCTTGGGGTTTGGCTAGCTATGCGACTTGAGAGAGTAACTCTCTAACTCAAAGTAGACGTCACTGTAAGTCCGTATTTCGAACATGAAAAGGGCGGTAATTTCTATTGAAAGAGGCCTTGCCGCGAACGACCCCAGTAGGACGTTTAAAGGTTAAGCTTGTGGATACAACTGCTTAGGATGCTCAGGATGTTGGTGTGATATTTTTACTCTTACTAGAATAATCACTGCTCGCATGCAGGTAGGAGTTTTATGTATGAAAGCATCTCAATGAAGTAAGCGAACAACAGAAATAAAGAATTTTGATAAATAAATGCTCTATGAAGTAGTTGAAGAACCAAAATCCAACAAGACATTAAACAACTTGAAGCTAATCGATAAAAAGAATTATGCTTCATATTGACATGTATAAATTTGTACAAAAAAAAAAAAAAAAAATACAAAGATTACAAAAGTTTAGGAAATTCTGCTGCTGCTTCTTTTAATATGTCTAGTCTATTTCATCTTAAAATTGCAGTTCACCGCTATGAAGAAAAGTATAAAAAGATTGTTGAGGTTCTTTTACAACATGGTTTTTTTTGTTAACCCAAAAGATGTAAAAAATCCTATTTCATTTTCTTCTTAAAAACTTTCTTGAGTTATCATATAATTGTGCTGAAAAAATATTTAGTTACCTGAACGTCAAAGACTTAGTGTAAGTATATGCTCTTGCAAGTCACCTTGCAAATGCATACGCAAACACAAACATAGTGCAGCTATACTAATGAAGCGTTATTGTATAATAGTAGTATATAATAGTAGCTGAATTTTGTGTAAAGTAACAAGTATTTTTTTTTAATTTTTTTTTAAAGTAAATACAAACAATTAAAAAATGATAGAAAGATGACTTTTTTCAAAAAATCAATTATTAAAATTTTCATTGCTGGATTTATTTTAATTTTATTTGTTAATAAGTTAAATTCAAATCTAATGGAAATTACAGAAGAAGAAAAATGTCCTGCTTGTTTCGGTGTTTCTCTGTGTAGAACCATAAATAATAATCAAATTACTTTTGAATTTAAGGATTGATATTCTTTTTTTAATAATATATTTAGTGTCAGAAATGTTTACTACGGAAAATATAAGAATAAAAAAGTTGTAATGAAAAAATTAGCTCATAAATCAGAGTTACAGAATTTTGATGAATTGATTTGTAAAGATCCTGAATTAAGAGATCTCTGTCTTACCAATCATTTAATAAAAAGAAATAAAACAAATTTTTATAATTTATTTGTAAAAGAAATAAGTAACTCTGATATGACTAATCCAAATGCTAAAATAAGACTTAGCCTACGTTCAACAAATTTCAATAGATTATTTTTTAATGTAAAAAACAGTAAAAAATAAAGATTATTTAAAACCAAAACTGTTTTGTATTTTCACCAGTAGATCTATCCAAACATAAAATAAGTGATCATAATTATTATGCTATTTGTGAGGTAATTTTTTAATAGTTAATAAATACTATAAAAAAATAATGTAAAACATAAATTTGCAAAATGTATTTCAAAAACGAAAATAATGAAATCAATTGTCAGAAAGTCCAAATAATATTGATATAGCTAAAAAAAATGGAAATTTTCTTGAAAATATTCTTAATTTAGAAATTTAAATCCTTTAAAACTAATCTTTAAATACGAATCAAACAAAAGAAAGGAATGAAATTAATTATCAGTAAGTCAAGTAAGTATCGTATAGGAAATTTCAACTCCCTTGAAAACATTGTACTTCGTAAATTTAAATTCGGAAATCACGTATGAAAAAATTACAAAAACTTACTTTTTTACAAGAGTATAAAATTAGGCAAGTACGAGTTTATTACCGATCCATCTTAAAATAAGTCCCTTCAACTATTGATCACAAAAACAAATTTATTTTCTATGGACTGTATTACCCTTACATAATTAACAAAAACAAATTTGCAGATAAACTTTTTCTAAATAAACAAAATTTAAACTTTTTTGAAATTATACTAATTTAAATTAATAAATTTAATGACCATTAAATACAAATCAAACAACAGAAAATATTGGAATCAATTATCAGAAAGTCAAGTATTATCACAAAAACAAATCTAGTTTTTTCTGAAATGATGATCTCCAGTTACCGAACGTCTATATAAAATATTGCATTTTAAATAACTGGTCTTAAATACAAATCGAACAAAAGAAAGAAATGAAATCAATTATCAGTAAGTCAAGTACTCTATTAAGTATTATATTACTATTATTATTATTAATTTTTTAAACAGAGACATGCATGAGAGAGAGTGAACGCGAAAAGCAGTAACGAATCCACACCTGAACCGATTCGTTGCCAAGAGCAATAAATAACGTTTCTTAATAGTATAGTTGGGGAGGGGGGGCCTGCAGAATTATTGTAGTTTGAAGAGTAATGACGCATGAGCACACCAATAAGAGAACCAGCGAGATTCAAGATCCAGAGAGCAGCAGATCACACGACGAGCACCAACAGCGAGATTGCAGCCGGCGACGTATTTCTCGACGTTGCAATATCATCCAAGTACCGGCGATAGTTCACTTCCTCGGCGATGAAGCACAAGAACGAGCGCGCCAGTTGTTGAGAACTCTATCGTAGTCGAAAGAAAGCAAGCAGCAAAAACTATATCATCGCAGAAGAGAGGTATCAGCTAAGAGTAGCAAATCCAGCTGAAGAAACACCGACGACCAAGAGATCGGCGACGAGGCATCATTCGTATTCAGTGACGTCCCGCGTGTGGCTCCACTGACCATGACAGGCGGCGCTGAAACTGCGAGTGCGAGAGAGCTAGATACGCCTCTCTCGTCGCTCTACCGTACGCGCCTGTGCAACTCGCTGGCATGCCAGCCATCGAGTGATGCCGGCCGATGATGATGCCGGTCTCTCTCATCAAGAATTAGCCGGCAACAAGCAAATAAAGGTGTGCGGCCGCAAACTAAACCTACAGCAGAGCAGTATTTCTTCAGCTGGATCTGCTACTTTTCGCTGATGCCTCTCTTCTGCGAAGATGTCGTGTTTGCTGCACGTTCCCCGTGTGAAAATATTGTATGTGATCTCATATAGGTCTTATAATGATTTTCAGACATGATCTCATTGAGATCTCATATGAATCTCATATGTAAATCTCATTGAGATCTCATCTGCAATTGTTTATTAAACAAAAATTAATAATTTTAAAAATTTATAAATTTATTAAAAGTTAGAATAATGTAATTTTTAAAAAACAATAATTTTTATTAAAATTACAAAAAAAGTACAATTTATTAAAATTAAAATAAAATAATTTATTGTAATTTTTAATAATAAATTTATAAATATTTAAAATTAATAATTTTTTTTAACAAACATTAGCAGATGAGCTCTCAATAAAATCATGGCTGAAAATCGTTATAAGATCTATATGAGATTTATATGAGATTCATAAGAGATCTGGTGGATTTCAGATGAGATCTCACATTAGATCTCATATGAGATCTCACATTAGATCTCATATGAGATCTCACATTAGATCTCATATGAGATCTCATATAATATTTTCACGTGAGTTTTGTCCAACTACGATGGAGTTCTGCTACTCTTAGCTGATACCTTTTTTCCAGCCAACTTCTGTGTTTTCCAACCGATCCTTCTGAACTGAATTTCCATAGTTGCATTAATTATTACTAACCTTTTTCACCATTAACCTTTATCCTAACTTAACTCTAACAAAAGTGATGACTCAGACAATTTTGTGTGTCTGGAGCATAACGAGTCCCCTTAGACTCTTAAACTTTTCCTTATTTCCCTTAATCCTGACTTCCCTTTACATGTGAATTAACTTTCCAAATAATTTATCAAATCTTTTCTACTAATTTATTGTACTCCACTGACTTTATTATTAACATTTCCTCAGGAAAAGTTTTATAGTGCTTTTTCTTTGATCTAAGGTGAGGAGAAAATCTCATCACAATACACATTTTAAAAATACCTGGTGAACGTAAAGTCTAACAAGCTTTGAGTATCAACTTAATAATCAAATTTTAGCACTATAA
>JAWWEO010019483.1:0-14135 GCA_035582975.1 Ormyrus labotus | reverse complement strand
CCCAGAATCGTCCCGGAAACTAGCTTTAAACATATGGGTTTTCCGGGACTGCCCGGAAAGCAGCAATGAGCCCGGAACGTAACGTTATACAGATTTCGTCCCGGAAACTCACATATATAACATATTACATTCATATTATTATTATTATTATTTTATTATGATAGTTTACTTTAGTTTCAGCAATATAGTTAGACAAAATTCAATCTAGGAAATATTAATTTTTTTTTCAATTCTATTTTAAGTTAACTTTAATAATTTTAATATTTTTTTTTATTTAAGTGGGTCTTATACCCATCATTTGCCTTTGAAAAAACATCTGAAACAAAAAAAAATGCTTAGTATTAAGAGTTTTTTTAAAAAATATATATTAAAAATATAGCTTATTGTGATCAAATGGACCCAAAGTGTACTCTGTAGGCCCATTTGATCCAGAGATATAGCTATTTTAAATTTTTTGCTTTGGCGTAAACTCCAAAATGAACCAATAGATGTATTTTCATCTAACAGGGCTTAAAATCTTAATTTTTGCTGTCATTCCAGACTGAAGCTGTTTTTTATTTAAAATATTTTGGTTTATTATTTTTCAATTAAGAAAAACTGAAAAAAAATTGGTCCCCCTTAAGGGGGTCGTATACCTAAAAATTGACTTTTAAAAATAACAAAAAAAAAACTAAATTAAATTAATAATACATTCATACAATGTTTTTACAATAATATATTCAATTTTTGACGAAGTAATTCAAGAGCTCTTTAAGACTCTTTGATACCAAAATATTCAGATTTAAATATTTTTGCTCTGCTGTAGTCTATAGCTTCCAAAAATTGATGGATTTTCATTCTGCGGAACTTGAAATTTTCGTATTTTATACCATTTTGGACTGAAGAGCTGTACATATGCAATTTTTTTGTTTAATATTTTTAAGATTACATTAACTCAAAAGATTAATTAATTAAGCAATTTTTTTCAATCATTGAATTTTGAAAATACTAAATCAAAAAAATTGCATCCGTACAGCTCTTCAGTCCAAAATGATATAAAATACCAAAATTTTCAGCTCCGCTGAATGAAAATCCATCAATTTTTGAAAACTGTAGGCTACGGCAGAACAAAAATGTTTAAATCTGAATATTTTAGTATCGAAGAGTAGTAAGGTAGCTCTATAGTTTTTTTTATTTATCCAAGACCGTGTTAAAAACTAGTTAGAAATACTCATTAGAACTTACAGAATATACTGAATAAAATTTGAGGTGATTTACCGTGTAAAAATTAAAAATAATCAAATTTAAAGTTAAGGTACTTAACACGTCCTCTTATGAGAAAGGTCCTCTGAGAGACAAGAAATAGACAACTTTTTTATAGATAGCGATTCACGACATTAAAAAACTAGTATTTACTAGATTAATCTTCCAGCTTTTCAAAAATATAAAATTTATTATACCTTAGCGTGTAAAATAAAAAGATATTAATGATTTAAAAAAAGCAAAATCTTGCTTTCATGGTTCTAGTTGCGGAAACAATAGAACATAGCAAGGTACGTCATACAGTTTGACAATACCGCAAGATACATCATAATTGTTAACCTAATAACCGAAGTCAAATGTACTATCAAAATTTATTTGTTAATAATGTTTTATTTGAACAAAATTGAACAAAATAATACATCAAAAGATACTAAAAATTTGGAAACAATTTTTTTAAATACTTATCATGCGACAATAAATTGTTTGAAAAGAAATTTTTTTAATATCTCAACTGACTAGAGAGTACCTATAGAGCTACCTTAAAGAGCTCTGGCTTGGATTATTTCGTAAAAAATTGAATATATTATTGTAAAAACATTGTATGAGTATATTATTAATTTAATTTAGTTATTATGGTTATTTTAGGTGTAAGACCTTCTTAATTAAGATTTTTATCTTACTTTGGAGAGTTTGGAGGAAACTATCATGGTTATGCCATTCCGTTGGTAAATTTTAACTTAAATATCATCGTTAATAGATAAGATAATAGTAATTGTTTCATAACATTCCATTTATAATATAAATTAATTGTTTCATTGTTTTTATGTTATCTATGAGAAAGAATTGTGCCAAACTCGATTGGCAGCGTTCTTTTTATTTAATAACTAATAAACAATGGCTTGCAACGCCTAGTTCATGCAGGGGAATGAGAAGGCAGTTGATTCTCAACAACCACACGAAATTTCAAGCAACTTCGATCGTAGGTGTTTGCGTGGCAGCAACTCGTTTATAAATTTCCGTTCAAACTGACATTATTTAATAAGTAATAAACAATGGCTTGCAACGCCTAGCTCGCACCGGCAATTGATAAGGCAATCTATTCTGGACAACTAAATGAAATTTCACGTGACTGGGACCATGTGTGTCTGTTTGGCAGCAATTTGTTTAGAAATTTCCGTTTAAACTGACATTATTTATTTAATAAGTAATAAACATTGGCTTGCAACCCCTATCTCGCACCAGCAGTTGATAAGACAATCTATTCTTGACAACCACGTGAAATTTCAAGCGGCTGGGACCATGCGTGTCTGCTTGGCAGCAATCTGTTTAGAAATTTCCGTTTAAATTGGAATTATTTATTAAATAAGTATTAAACAATGGCTTGCAACGCCGAGCTCGTGTAGGGAAATGAGAAGGCAGTTGATTCTTGACAACCACACCAAATTTCAAGCGACTGGGACCATGCGTTTCTGGATTTCCACTGGATTTATGAGAATCACTGGTCGGAGCTAACCGCGTGGGGGCTAGCTTCAGGCTCATGTTCTACTGGGTTCGCTTGTGGATGATACGGTGGCGTCGTCACGTACTTGATGCCGTACTTCTTAAGCATACCTTCCATTTGCTTATTTACGAACTTGGTCCCATTGTCTATCAGTAAAAAATCTGGAGCCTCCCAACGAAAAAGCACTAGCTCCTCAAAGGCTCTAGCGACTAACGTTCCGGTGGCCGTCCGCAACGGTTTGAATTCAACCCAACGTGTAAACAAATCTTGGAAAACCAATATATATTTGTATTGATTTTTCTTCTGGGTAACTCCGTAATATCTACCGCTACCACGGCCCAAGGCTTCTCAACGATTCTTTTACCCGCTAAACCTTACAGACTCGACTGCGAGCCTTTATACCTTTGACAAACTTGGCATTTTAACACAAATTCTCGCACTCTATGAAATACACCCGGCCAGTAGTATTCCCTCGCAACTCTATCGTACGTTTTGTCAACGCAGAAATGTTCTGCGGAAGGATGATAATGAGCATCCTGTATTACTCTACCCCGATACTCAACTGGAACAACTAACCTCCAGCCCTCTTCGCCTGGTTTGATAGTATCCACTAATCTATCACGAGTGAATCGGTACAACATCCCATCGTCTACCTTCCAGTGGGTCAATAATAGGGGTTCCCATTTAAAAAAAATACCTTTGACCTTCAAATGACCTTGAAAATTGACACCAAGGTCAAAGTTATTACTGCAGTTAGGTGACCCCCTTTGTCCTGAATAACTTTGTTTGAACAATTTTTTATTCGACTTAGCAACAGAGATATTCGGGTGCGACGATTAAAATGAGCCATGGTGTATTATATATCGGTTACAGAAATCAAATCTTAACAGTCATGGCGGTAATTTATTTCGCTACTAGTACTGGTAGCGGATTAAAAAGATTAACCACTATAGTGGTGCAACCTTGGATCGACCCCCTACTTAAAATTGAATGAAAAACAAAATATTCGCATGTTCTAAACGATTATTTTATTAATGAACTATATCTATGAATATAAAATTAGCAAATGCAGTCTATGTTTTGTGCAAGACCCCCGATAAAATTGACAAATTATAGTTTTTTTATCGAAAAATCAAATGTTTTCTGGATTTGTCCATATGAGGACGACTTGAAGAAGAGATTAGCATAGGCATCGGTCGTTCAGTGGGAAGAGCATCCGTCGCGAAAACGAAAGGTCCCGGGTTCGATTCCTGGCCGAGCAAAGCCATCCCTCTTTTTTTCAAGTCTTACTTATTTTTTTGAAATTTCATTTATCTATAATTCATTACTGCCACGTAGAATTCAATTTTAAATTTTGTGGTTATGAATTTAAAATTTAATATTTTTTATTATGCAGCATTAATTAGAAACTATTAAGATTTAGCTATGTATTTTTTTACATCTAAAAATCAATATTCAGTAAAAATTCAAAGAATTCATAATTCTGACATTTGAACTATTGACCAATCAAATCAAGCCTTTAAATGATTAAAAATGGCCGCACATAATTTTTTAAAGAAAAGACTACACTAATTTAAACTTTGGTTTTAACAATCCCCTTTCAACTATGGTTTTGACATTTAAACTTTTTCAATATATTAATATTGTTTTGAGATCCATCTTTTCTGGACTTTTTCTCCTAAAGAATGGTTTTCTTTTTCATATTTGCAATTATTAATATTGACAATGAAATTTCTATTAATAGTAAAGTGAAGTTAAGTACTGCTGTGACGTGCGAGCGAGATGGAACGAGTGCGCTCGAGCCCTCAGGCGCAGCAAGCCGGAAAGCCAATTAGAGCCCAGCGTTAGCTCAGCTGGCCGCAAAAGCTTTTTCTGATCTGATATCGAGCCGGGAAGGACGCACATTTGGCCAGAAGAGCAAGAAAAATAATGTTTAGTACAAGAGCAAAAGATGATTTTAACCTGGTGTTGTTTTCGCACTATCTTCGTTTTGAAGAAAATTAAATACAAATTTCAAGTAAATTGAACTTTCTCTAGTAATTATTAGCCAAAAGAAATACTTTTTTTTATTTTATTTGAACTATATTGCTGAGACTAATGTAAAAAATCATAGTAAAATAATAATAGTAAAAAAAATATGACTACTGTTCAAAAAATTCTTTTTAATTTTTAAAAATTAATTAAAGACGAAAAAAATAAGTGGTCGATCATTGAAAAAGACCGATTCACTAAGATACAGCTATTTAAAAGATTGAAAAAAATTAATAAAATCTTAATATTTTTTTAACTAATAAGTTTCATAATCAGAAAAGCTCTGAATATACGAAAGATCTACCTTTACCAAAATTTCAAGTAATTTATAGTACATTTCGCCGTGTGACGAACATTATTTTTCGATGCAGAGGTGCATAAATTCGTTTTTATTCCACACCCGACCGAAAAACCCACTTTTCGCCCCTGATAGGCGGGGCAAAAGTGGCATTTTCCCACAAAACTGGTTTGCGTGAAAAATGAGAAATTTTTAAAAATTTTCAAAAATGAGAAATTTTCAAAAATTTTCAGAATACGAAGTTGTTTGACCTCACTTTCAGAACAAAAAAGTGGCCTTTCTGATCGAGAGTGGAATAAACTACTATATGCAACACGAGGCAAAAGTAGATTTTTCCCGTGGGTGATTATACTGCCCTTATGAGAATATTTTTCCATCGGGTGATTACTGCCCGAGCGAAACGAGAAATATTCTCGTTCGGGCAGTAAATTCACCCGCGGGAAAAATCTTCTACTTTTGCCCCTTGTTGCATAATGTACTATTACTTCCTGTTTTGCGGAGGCGTAAAATCGGTTACTATACCTTTACTAGACAAAAAATTCAATTTTACGTTGTTTTGTAGAAGGGCATAAAATCGCATTTTACGCCCCCAGAACAGTGCGTAAAAACGAATTTTACGCACCTATGCATCGAAATAGTACTTTTCGACACAAGGGAGAAAAAGTTTATTGTCGGAAGCCGGGGAGTTTAGCGCCTGAGCGAAGCGAGGGCGATAATCACCCTCGCCCGAGAATCATATTTCTCGCATGTATCGAACAATATTTTTTGATATAAGGGTCGCAAAAACGATTTTAAAACATTTCAAAATGCGTAAAATCGAATTTTACGTAACCGTATATTAAAAAGGCTTTTTCGATGCATAAGTGTGGGTGTGTGTGTGTGTGTGTGTGTGTGTGTGTACGTGTGCGTGTGTGTGTACACGCCTGGATTTCAGCTTTTACTGAACGCATTTTCCTTTTTTACGGATCATTTTTGTTGTAATTCTTTTGTGATAGCAGGTAAAAAATTCTTTTTCCCAACTCATATTTGACGCTAGAAAGTAGCATAGAAAATCGAACATTTCAAGCGTTGATTTCCGTACATGACTTAAAATGCACAATTATCTATCTAACTTTTTGACACCAAAAGAGGGCTTCTCATGCCTTCATTAAAAAAACATACGGTGTATAACGCGGGAAAAAAACGCTATTTTACACTCGGGTGAGATTTTTAGCACTCGTTTCTGTCTCGGGCAACTTCGGTGCCCTCCACAACCACCCGTACAGAACACCTCACCCTCGCTAGAAATAACTTACTTCGCTTATTCGTTTTCGTTTGATTTCATTAATTTTCGATTTTCGAAGAATTTAATTTTACTTTTTTTTTTAAATAATAGGACTGAGGTAATATTTCAATCGAACACAAAACATTACAAAGAGCATAAAAATACCTACAATTAAAAAAAAAATGAGTCTAGCTCTTGTATCTTTTGTTTTTAACAAAAACTTTTCTTTTTAAAAAAAGCCTATAACTCTGAAATTAAATGATCAACTGCTCTGAAAAAGTGTTTAGTAATTTAGATTATAAATAACTATAATCTGTAAAAATTTTAAGCCATTTAATATGTAACATATTTACAAATTTGGAAAACACGTATATATTTTAATAAAAAGAATATTTTTTATGTTCAATGTACTTCCTTATATACATAGTTGTAAAATTGTTAATTTAAGCTTTATTTCATTTGAAAATTAAACAAATGCAACACTACAAACATGCTTTAATCAGTATTGATAAAAGAAAAAATTTTTATTTGAAATCTATCTTACAAAAAAAATATTATAGTAAAATACGTAGTATGATTACAATTAATTATATTTTTGTATTACTGTAATCTATTGTAAAAAACTATAGTCTAGACTTATGGTTTACAATAACTATATATTATATTAAATTCAATAAAATATTATAGTAATCTATTATAGTATTTTACTACAGCAGACTATTATAGTCAATTCTGTACATATAGAACAGTAAGATACAAAAATATTGTAGTTTATCTATAACGATAATATAATTAATATTTAAAATTTAATACTTTAAGATTAAGATATTTTTAAACCCTTGCTTCTAAAACAAAATAACTAATTTAATACTACAAACATTACATTTAAATTTGTAAAAAATTAAAAAAAATTAAAATATGTACAATGGTTTACAAAGATACAATAATGTATGTACAAATTTACACATTTTTTTAAATGTTATAATTATTATTAAGTAATTTTTTAACATTTCTTTAATAAAACTTTCACATTTTTAAAATTAAAAATATTTAAATAAAATTAATAAATTTTAGAGAATTATTAAGATTTAAAAATCAGTGTAGATCCTTAATATTAGATATTACGTTGACTAAAATTATAAATAAATAATTTACAAAAATATATTTAAATGTTCAAAACAAAAGCATTCAGTAAGATTTAAATTTTGCTGAATATTAAACATAACATAAACAATGTTCAAAAACTGCAAAAGAAACGAAATATATGCAAGATGTACGTAGTAACTACATGTATACTTGAATTAAAGTAACTAACCACTGAACTTGGCATTATTTCTTCCTATTTTTCTTAACAATTTATGACTTAATATCTAATTATCTAATTATTTAATAAATTTGCATCACTACATAAAATTATGTCTCTTAGAAAAATATTAGCAGCAGCCTTCGTAAAGTCAATTATCAATTAGTGACATATTAATTGTAATTTCATTTTTCCTCTATGAGTTGTTTGTTTATTATTATATTATTGCATTTTATAAACTGGATAATTCTCGTTTAGGTCTACAATCCTTTTAAGCGACATAATAATAATAATAATTTAGAAAATAGTATTACGCATTGTGATGAACTGACCTTAAGTCACGAACACAAAAAAAACCAGAGATGAAAAGGAAGATAGTTCCTAGAAGCTGGCTCCTCATAGAAAATCATTAAATATTATAGGATAAATCGATTGCGCGTAAAAAGTGGTTAATAAAAATGCGAATAAAACATTATCGCGTGCTTCAGTTTCTTAGATAATGAAAGAAACATTTGGGTGCTGGGAAAATTCAAATTTTCACCTTTTTTTCAGAAATTGATTTTGGAACCATTATTTTAATGATAATCTGTATAGTTTTTTACTAGCGCAAACAGCACTAGCAGATAATTTTATGGTAAATCAATTATTTATGCAATTTAAAAAAATTTCAAATTCCGCAAATTTGAATTTACGTAATTAATAAAATTAATTTAAAAAATAATGATTTTATGCGCAAACAACACCCGCATTTAATTTTGATAAAAATTAATTCTTTATAAAATTAAAATCTGCTAAAAGTGTAATCTGTTGGAGAATTGTTGAACAAAATATTCGGGACACTGAGTAGCCAACTTTAGGGTGCGCAGCGTAAGAATTTTTTTAAACACTTTAAAGATACTTCTTTAAACAATAAAAACGTAAGCCGAACAACCACATGACCTGGGGTAGTATTAAAACCTTATAAATAATCCTTTAAACAATAAACTCGTGCGCTCAAAAACCACGAAGCGTATTTAGAAATTATAAATAATTTCTTGAACAATAAATGAGTAGGCCCGTCAACCACGTAGCTTAGGGGAGTATTTATTAAATATAAATAAGCAATAACAAAAAAGTAGGTCCGAACAATCACGTAGCCCGGTGGAGTATTTTAAGGTGGCTCTATTAAGACTCCGAGGTCAGTTGAGCAAACGAATTAAAATTTATACCATATACCTATAATGAGTATTTTTAAAATCGAATTTAATTTTTTAGGACAATTTAACGCGGTATTGCAGAAAAAATAATAATTGAATTGCATAAATTATTTTGTATTAGAAACCAACATGATTCGCGTCGTTGTAGAGTAACTTTCGGATTGACGCCTCACTGCGTCACAAGCAATTGGTTTCAACGCGACGTTGCCACGTTTTCAAAACATACTAGCGGAACAAATAACCAAGCATTTTTTTTATTTTTTCAACGATAAATATCTTACAAAATCAATTGACTTCCTATATTTTTCTTGATACTGTTAGAAACTTTAAAATTTCAACTATAATCAGCTCTTTTTTCGCATCCATCTGCAGCCTTTTTGTATTAGAATTTTAAAAGTATTTGTGTGAAATGGCACGTCTCCCATATAAGTCTATGTTAAAGTATGCATTTTCAAACCTTTTTTCCTTTGAAAATCGTTTGGTAACCTAGACCAAAAAAAATACTAAAAAATTCATCGCATTTCAGAGATTAATATATATTAATTTCATGTACGTCTGCAGAAATTTGACTTTTAATAGAGCCACCTTAAGATTATAAATTATTATTTAAGCAATAAACGAGTAGGCCCGCCACCCACGTAGCCCGAGAAAGTAGTTAATAATTAGAAATAACCAATAACAAATAGGCCCGACAACTGCGTAGCCCTGGGTAGTATTTTAAGATTATTAATTATTATTTAAGCTTTAAACGAGTAGCCCCGACAACTACGTAGCCCGGGGGAGAATTTATTAAAACCGTTGCTAACTGAAATAGCAGATTGCTTTTTCAAAGAAACTCACATTATTGAAATTCCTTTTAAGAAATTATACTAATGTCTATGCATTTCAGTACTAATTTTTAACAATTAAATTAGCTATTAATTAACATGGAAACGAATAATAATTGATTGCCACAGCAACGAAATGCGATTGGTTGCCACGGCAACAAATAGCTATTGGTTACTACGGCACGTCTTTGGCCAACCAATCGCTAATCCTTACCATGGCAACTATATTAAACGTCTATTAAGCTACCCCAACCACTATAGAATGACACAATAAAAACTATTTCATAATTTCTTGCTAATCTTTTGCTATTTTGTTGCGCCAGTTTCAATTTTGTTGCTCCAGAATCCGATTCCGAGAAACGTGGGCCGTGCTAGTTTAAGTATTAAGCTAGCACAACCACATCTGTGCCTCCGTCCCTAATTAATATTTTTTCATCAAACCAACGGCATATTTTGTTGCTCATTTTTTGCTGCAAGGGCCAACTGCTTTTTATTTTATTGCTTCAACCCTTTCCGAGAAACGTAGGCCGGTCTAACTTAACAATTAAGCTGGTACAACCACATCTGTAACTCCTCTCGTAATTAATATTTTTTCATCAAACCAACGGCATATTTCGTGGCAAGATCCGTGGCATTTTCATATGCAGGGGCCGAAAAATTTATGTCTAAAGCTTAAAAATTATTCCTCGATTTTCAAAACTACATTGGTTTACGGCAAAAAAGCGGCAAATTCTCATGCCGACTTACCCCATTGAAACGATCTGATAAAAACTAATAAAATCTCATGGATTCTGGTGCAAAAACCGAATAGGTTATGCGGTTTCTGCACTCTTTCTATTGGAATTTATAGGATGCTTGCAACCGGGTAGCTTGATTAACGTGTTTTTTAACCAAGTTACAGCAGATGCCGTGCCATCTTAATATGCGGGGGCAGAAAAATTTATGCATAAAGCTTAAACATAATTTTTTGTTTTTTAAAATTAGACTATCGTTTTACGGCAAAAAAGCGGCGATTTCTCGGGCCCAGTTGGCTTGATTAACGTGTTTTTTAATCAAGTTACAGCAGTTAAGTTAGCCCGGTCGACGTTTCTCGGAAGGAGCTGAATCAACAAAATAAAAAGCAGTTGGCTCTTTCAGGAAAAAATTAGCAACTAAATATGCCGACGGTTTGAGGTAAAAATATTAATTAGGGCCGGAATTATAGATGTGGTTGTGCTAGCTTAATTATTAAGCTCGCGCTGGTCGTGTTGCTCGGAAGGGACGGGAGCAACAAAATAAAAACTAGTTGGCTCTTTCAGCAAAAAATAAGCAACAAAATATGCCGTTGGTTTGATGAAAAAATATTAATTAGGGCCTGAGACACAGATATGGTTGTGCCAGCTGAATTGTTAAGATAACCCGGCCTACGTTTGTCGGAAGGGGCGGGAGCAACAAAATAAAAACTAGTTGGCTCTTTCAGCAAAAAATTAGCAACAAAACCTGCCGTCGGTTTGAGGTACAAATATTGATTAAGGCCGGAATTACAGATGCGGTTGTGCTAGCTTAATTATTAAGCTCGCGCTGGCCGTGTTCCTCGGAAGGGGCGGGAGTAACCAAATAAAAACCAGTTGGCTTTTTCAGCAAAAAATTAGCAACAAAATGTGTAGTCAGTTTGATGTAAAAATATTAATTAGGCCCCGAGTTACAGAAAAGGTTCTGCCAGCTGAATTGTTAAGTTAGCCCGGCCTATGTTTCTCAGAATGGACTGAAGCAACAAAATAAAAAGCAGTTGGCTCTTTCAGGAAAAAATTAGCAACAAAATATGCCGTCGGTTTGATGTAAAAATATTAATTAGGGCACGAGATACAGATGTGGTTCTGCCAGCTGAATTGTTAAGTTAGCCCGGTCTACGTTTATTGGAAGGGGCTGAATCAACAAAATAAAAAGCAGTTGGCTCTTGCAGCAAAAAATTAGCAACAAAATATGCCGTTGCTTTGATGAACAAATATTAATTAGGACCCGAGTTACAGATGTGGTTGTTCTGGCTTCATACTTAAGCTAGCCCGGCCTACGTTTCTCGGAAGGGGCTGACGCAACAAAATAAAAAGTAGTTGGCTCTTTCAGCAAAAAATTAGCAACAAAATATGCCGTTGGTTTGATGAAAAAATATTAATTAGGGCCCGAGATACAGAGGTGGTTGTGCCAGCTTAATTGTTACGTTAGCTGGCCTACGTTTCTCAGAAAGGGTTGAAGCAACAAAGTATAAAGCAGTTGGCTCTTTCAGCAAAAAATGAGCAACAAAATATGCCGGTGGTTTGATGAAAAAATATTAATGAGGCCTCGAGTTACAGAGGTGGTGGTGCTAGCTTAATTATTAAGCTCGCGCTGGCCGTGTTTCTCGGAAAGGGCGGGAGCAACAAAATAAAAACCAGTTGGCTCTTTCAGCTGAAAATTAGCAACAAAATAGGCCGTCGGTTTGATGTAAAAATATTAATTATGCCCCGAGGTACAGAGGTGGTTGCGCCAGCTGAATTGTTAAGTTAGCCCGGCCTACGTTCCTCGGAAGGTGCTGAAGCAACAAGCAGTTGGCTCTTTCAGGAAAAATTGAGCAACAAAATATGCCGTTGCTTTGATGAACAAATATTAATTAGGGCCGGAGTTACAGATGTGGTTCTGCTAGCATAATACTTAAGCTAGCCGGGCCTACGTTTGTCGGAAGGGGCTGAAGCAACAAAGTATAAAGCAGTTGGCTCTTTCAGCAAAAAATGAGCAACAAAATATGCCGGTGGTTTGATGAAAAAATATTAATTCCGGCCCGGGATACAGATGTGGTTGTGCCAGCTGAATTGTTAAGTTAGCCCGGCCCACGTTTCTCGGAATCGGCTGGAGCAACAAAATTGAAAATGGCGCAACAAAATAACAAAATATTAGCAACAAATTATGAAATAGTTTTTATTGTGTCATGCTACAGTGGTTGGGCTAGCTTAATAGACGTCTGTATTAATTCCTACAGTGACGACACCGGTGAAAAAAATATGTTTATTAGATAGAGAGACTATTGGTAATATCAATAGTCTCTATAATACAAATATTTTCACCGTTGTTGCTGTTGTACGATTTAAGATTATTGCCATGGAAACGAATAGCGTTTGGTTGCTATGGCAACCGTATTCGACCAATAGTCTCTTCATATAATAAAAATATTTTCACTGTTGTTGTATTAGGCAACTGCAAAATGTTGCTATAGCAACTATCTTAATGCCTGAAGAGCAATTATTTAATATGTTATATATATGGGTCACTCAGTCATGGGGGGGGGGGGGGGGTCATCGATTTTCCTTTTGATTTTTTATATGAAAGTGCATATAAAAAAAATAACATTCCCAAGTTTCAGACCCCAAGGTTCCCTCTAACGGTCGCTAGAATTTTTCAAAGTTTCAATTTTCGTCATTTTTTAGCAATTATCAAAAAATTCCAGCAGGCCGAAATTTTAACCAAATGAGGTTTAGTCTGACTTACTTTTTTCGTCTTTACGTGAACTTTTAAAAAAAAATATTGCGATCCAAAATATTAATTTTGGATATGTGCGAAAGCCGTACATATATTCATCAATTTTTGCAATTTTCAGCACAACTTTCATCACTATATCTCGTGATCGATGTGGAATTTTTTAACGTGCCACCTTTCATTTTTTTCGTCTTTTCATGCGCTATAAATTAATTCTTTACGCGTTGCATTTAGATCAAAATTGCCTTCTGTGGAAACATTTGAATGTTGTCTATTTTTCGAAAATAGCTAAATTGACACCCTTATATGTTTTTTCATTCTTCTCCAATTTAGCTGAAATTTTGAGGAAAGTTACATTTTTTTATGTAGAATATGATACAATTATTTTTTTTCTTAGTATTGAGCGCCTTATGCTGCGCATGAGGCAGGGAAGGAGGAGGGGGAGGAGTAATAACCTCGCTTAAAATAACCAAGGTACATCTGGCCCGAATGTTAGCACCTTGTTAATGGGCTCCTTCCTAGGATACAGAATAAGGGAAGAAACCTCGAAAATAAATCAAAAATTAATAGTGTGGAAAAAAATAACATACTCCAAGCGGACATGGCTTTACAGCCTAATCCCTCCGTCAGCTCCGATCGAGTGAAAATCTCTTTGGCTGACGCTGGCCCGTCGGATTTTGGGGAGGGCCAAACTCACGCTTCTAGTTGTAAGACTGGAGAAAACGGAGTGCTCGCGTACTGGAACACGATTCAGAACACTGAGCAAGTAGAACAGAAGATATGGGATAGGATACGGGAGAGGCTGGACTCAATGGATAGTGTAGTGTCAAATGCAACCAACATCCGTAAGTCCGTCAAAAGCGACCTATCGAATGTTATGACCCTCGTGAAGCGTCTGGAAGGAGGACGTGAGGCGCTGAGAAAGAAAAAGGAGAGCTTTGGGCTTATGCTAAGCAAGGTGGAAAACCTGCCAAACGATGAGGCTAC
>JAWWEO010019482.1:0-14141 GCA_035582975.1 Ormyrus labotus | reverse complement strand
CTTGATATACCGTAGCATAATTTGAAAATCTGAAATTTTGCTATACTGTATACTAAAATTTAATATAATTCGAGTTTTTCTCCAGGTTACTATGTAATATAACAATTTTTAATAAAAATTATAGGAATTTTAACTTAAACTTTTTTCTCCGTGTGTCATTGAGGGAATATCGATTTTTCTTAAATTTCAGCGAAAAAAACGTATATAACTTTTAAGAAAGTTAAGCTTCCTTCTAATTTTCATACCTAAAAATATATCTCCCAATCACATGAAAATCGGTAAACGCCCCTTATTACCTCGATTATAATAGAAACTAATACAATGTTTAAAGGGACCAACTTAACTGAAAATATCTAAACACCCTTTCGAAAATAACTTCGTTCACTGTTCATTTCAGTCAGTCTATCAAACGAACAACATAATAAACCACAACGATTAAGACGAACGAATAAACGTGTACCCAAGCACGGAGCACCAGACGCAGAGCGACCGAATAACGACGCCCGCATCTGAAAATCAATTTTCAATACACGCGTTCGTATAATCGGCTTTTACGGTATAATGATTCAATGATTCGCTTGCGATTTGCCCTCGCAGCCTAAACTAAACCCATCATCATCCACGGAAATTAACGCTCCGCCGCGTATTGGCATCTCGCGCACCTGTAAATACGTGGGAAATTTAGATCTTCGGTGAAATCGGCCGATTATTGTTTGATCGAACTGCGAAAGAAAGAGTATTTCATTAAGAAATTCTTTCTTTTATAATTTACCCACTATTTGTTGTATTATTGGTTGTTTACAAAATAAATCTTTTCACTCGAGAGATAAATTCTTACTGCCCTAACCAATAATATTTTGATTTTCTTTTGTATTTATTCAGATTTTTTAAATTATTCGCGTATCTTTTCTATCTATCTCTCTCTCTTTCTCACCCTCTTCCAATTTCTTTCTTTATCGCAATATGTGGTTTATTTGTCTTAATTTATTTATTGCTTCGTACCACCCTGGCATTTGATCAAGTTGTTCGCGTTTTCGCGCTAATTAAAAAATTAATAGAAAATAGTACATCAAAAATAACATAAAACGGATATAAAAAACCATTTTTTAATACTTTAATGCAATCACGTGGAATTTCGGTTTACGTCAAAACCTGCATTAAAATATATGTTAAGGCAGTCCAGTTTTAGTCCGCACAGACGCAAGGGAAACTGTGCTTCGGAGCTGTGCGAGGAAAAAGACGAAGAGGAGTGTCAGGGGAGATTATTTCTTGCTTGAGTGCTGGATGAACAAGTCGCTGAAGCGTTGGTACGTTCATTGACCAATCGGTTGGAAAATCGATACATTCTCTTCATACTCCACCTTTGCCCTGCAAACCTGTCCTCTCTCTCTCTCTCTCTCTCTCTCTCTCTCTCTCTCTCTCTCTATCCTTCTCTTTCACCCTTTTATCTTTTGTGCGCACCTCTTGCTTGGTAACTTTCCTGGCCTACGTCTTTTTTATCGCTTCCTAATATAATACTGTTTATCGTGATTTTCTTCTAGTTTTCATTATCTCGCTCTAACTACTTCAATCTTTTTGAGTCGACTTCTAGAATTGGAAACTTAAAATGTAAATACAAAAGATTTCACGCCAAGTGTAAATAAGCGATTTTTAAATGTTACATAACAATCCATAATACTTTATGTTATTGTAGTTTGGTTCAACGCGCTGTGAGATATACTGTAAGCATGCGACAGCTGTACAAAGAAGGTGCTGTTTTCGAGCAGCATACGGTCTCGGAACGATAATTCTTAACAGTTCCGACAACTCGGAGTAATTTCGATTGACCTACTAACCTAGGAGCGGAAATACGTTTACCAGCCAAGGAAGACTCCTGGCCATTTGGTAATTAAAAAAGAAAGTTCAGGATCAGCAATCGTTGCTCCCTTAGCAGCCCTGGTAGAAGTAGGAGATGTGCGGAAGATGGACCGCCAGACTAATTAGCCATGTGACCCGGTGGTTCAGCCGCCGGAATGAAGAGGTACATTGCTCCCTCGTCCAAATGCTTACATTACAGTCCATGGATACTTCAGCGCGTACCTGTACAGAATGGGCAAGGTGGTGGACCTCAGTTACGAGGAAGGAGCGGATGTTGTCCCGACTATCATGATCGGCGAAAAGTGTTGAAGGGCATCAGTTGACTTTGAACAACAAATTCTGAGATGGAAGAAGATGGAACTCTACCACATTAATACAAAAAGAGTAAGATAAATGTTCCGAAGACAAAATTCCTGGTTCTACCCTGGAGTAATGCGTAATGGGGATTCCGAGGTGGGAGTGATGACTAGTGTGCGATGTGCATTTTAATTAAATATGTAGAAAAAATAAAACCCGTAAACCGAAAGGATAACAACCGTTGAATATGAAATGATTCTGAAGTAGCCGATTAGAATATTAAGAGCATGATTTTCAAATCTAATATCAAAATATAGAAGACAAGTAAAAGATACAACGTCAATGCTGAAATACATGTGCAAATGTTCAAATCTTATAAAATAATAGAAACAGGCTCTAATCTAAAGTTTCTAATCTGTAATTAGTTATAAATGTGCAAACTGAAATGTGTAATTCTCCTTTATAGCAGCGATACTCAAAATGATTTTAGAAATATAAGAACAGAGTCAAACACACTCAACTTCACTCGTTTGGTTGATGTATTTCATTTTCTAAATACCCACATTATAATAATTCTCTCTAATACATAATATTTACATTTTTCATTTTCAGGCAAAACCCGACTTCATTTTAACGTCATCTTTTGTTTTGAAATTTCTTTTACTGGTAATCATTAAAATAAAACAAAAACTTTGGAGTTCACAATTAAAATTAAATCTACAACATGAATTTCTCTTTTGCATACTGCAACTTCTATGTCAGTTTTGTCGCGTCACTTATTAATTAATCTAAGAATTGTGAGTTGCGTGTAGTAGAAAAATGTAGTAGACCTCCCGAACCTGCGCTTATTTCTTACCGCGTACATATTTCCACAAAACACTTTGAATTTTTACTTCACGCGAGGTACTACGTTTAGGTGACACATGATTTCGTAGTGCGAAATGTTTGCTTTACTCAAATTTGTTTTCCTTGTTTTTCTTGGCATTCTGCTGGAATGTAAGTAATAAAAAAACTTATTTTTACTTTGAAATAAAAATTTATAAATTAATTAATTAAAAGGCTCAAGTGCAACAAGTGAAAACAATCACTGCTTCTTAAACATAACCAACGAATTTCACGAAAATCAGCCATTGCTTCTTCGGCAAAACGTTTCTGAATTTTTATATCCACGGATCCAGAGTCCTTCAGTTTTTGAAACAAATAATGGCAAAGCTGATATCAGAGTGGCTTGCCCTAATGATGTTCTCATTACCGATCGGGACCACCTTCAAGTTGGAACAGCTTTTCTAAAATGTTATGGCTCATTGAATTACGGCATTGCTGGATCACAGGCTTGTTTTCTTTAATTTTTCTATAAAATAGATAGACCTACAGATAAGAATTATAACAGAAAATGAAGTATTAATCGAACTGCATTATCGTATAATTTCTCTAATAATATTGTAATATTTAATACTGCAGACACCAACACCGTTTGATCAAATCACTTGTGCAAAGACATCTGTACCGTTATCTCGAATAAAGCGTAATAATTGTCCGATTGGTAAATGTATGCAAATTGGTTTTCAAATGAATATTTTTACCTTCCTTCCGATCATCGATGTCATTGCCTACGATGTAGAAAATAAAGTGCCTTTTTGGGCACACACAAAAATTGTTCCTGTGATCGAGAACCGACAAAGAAGTAAGATACTACTATTGCTGCGTTCATTTTCATTCTTATGTCAAGAAATTAGAATTTTAATTTATTAAGGCAGTTTATTTATTTGTATTTCCTTTAAATTAATTGCAGAAAATAACGATTCTTCAAATTCAGAAAATGAATAGTGATACTTATTATATTTTTAACAATTATAGGTAAAGAAGACCACGATTTCAAAATGGGATTATTATTACAAAATACATCAATGGAAGTTTCTGATATATTTAACAAAGAATATCAACGCAAAAGAATGCGAGTCATTTTCGATGATCCGGAAAGTGTGGACTGGCGCATAAATGATATGTTAGGTATTGTTTCTCTTTTATTACATTAAACATTAATTATTATTTTTTACATTATATTTTTCAAATCAAAAATTCTTTGAACAAATAAATGAATACATTTATTGGCAAACCTGACGACTTATTAAGAGAGTCTAGCACCTTTAAAAATGTTACTTCAGAGAATGAGAATCCGTAAATTTGTTTATTGTGAAGGTTACGGCAAGGTTACACAACCAACTGATTTAATTGAAAATTGAATATATTAATATATTAATAAAATAAATAAACGCTCTAACGACTTTTTCTTTTAGCAGCAGATGATGGCAGATATTTTGTAGAAGGCCAGTTAATTTCAAAACACGATTTATTCTATAGAAGTCAGCAAAAGGGTACTTACTTTTATGAGAACACAGTGCCAATGTGGAAAAGTGTAAGGGACGGCAATTGGTTATACGTATCAGATATAGTTCGACGACTAGGTATTTTTTCAGTTTAAGAAATATTTATTAAATCTTAACCATAAAACACTTTTTAAAAAATAAAAACACTCAAATCTCTATTATAAGAATTTAATTATTATAAAACGGTTTTCACACAAAAATTAAAAAAACATTTAATTTATTCTTTGTACCTTATTTCGATGTTGTAATTCGTATTATTTCAATAAAAAAAATATGCTTATTCTATAATAATAAAAAATAACGTATAAAAAAACTTAAGAATTAAAATTTGTTTCTTCTGCGCAGCCACTGAAACAATGTCAGAGCTTGACGTCTGGTCGGGCTGCCTCGGTGTCCTAACGCTCAAGAGCACCATGGGCGACGGAATTCAGCGCAAAATATACCTGGCCCGAGACGCAAGCGGCAAATCCGTCTTACCGGTGCCCAAGATTTTATTCAAGTACGTGTACGATCGAAAGGCCAACAGGGGACTTATCTTTCTCACGGTAAACAATCCGCACATGGAGAAAATCGGCTCCGAGCACGTAATCTGTCGTCGCCAGCTGATTTGCGAAACCATGTACCCGAAATTCAGTCAAGTCGAGCGAGGATACACGTACTGCTGCACGTTCGATGGTTTTCTTGGTACCGCCAAGTCGATCGGGTTGCCGACATTCTCGACTGCTACCTCCATTTGAGCGCTGGCAAATTCACTAGTAATTTTTTAGTTTATTTGACAAGGTCAATTTTTATATTTCTTTTCGATAGTTAATAAAACGTTGGAAGAAATAAAAATGTAAGTGTTTACTGAATTCCTAATTTAATAATATCTAATAGTCTTATTCTTAAAGTTCTTTCATTGTATTAAAATATTCACACTGTAGAAGAAAAAGTTGGAAATGAATGTAAAATTAATTATTTTATTTTAAGTAAAGAACTCAGGTTTAATAACTAGCTAAGATTTAATAACAGCTTTGATCCAATATTTAAAACTTTTCTTTTGCGAAAGTTCTACTTTCACGCTGTACAGAGCAAGTCGAAAATAAGGTTCGTCTGAAAAGGTTTGTAAATTTAGCAGCTATCCTTTGTAAAGTCAAATTTATTATTCAGATAATCGCGTGTTAGAGGTAGAGCACAAACGTCGCAATCTATTGGCTTGCCTGACAGTTTGCAGCGTACAGGCGAGAATGTACAGTAATTGACAGGTGAGATGCAAGCCGACCAGGACTGTATCGGCCACGTCACTCTGCTGGATTAGGACAGCAGTATTTTGTAATATTCGACCTGCAGGAGACTCGATTACTACTGAATTAGTGGATATTTTCGTTTTTACTTTCACCTTTAATCGGACCGTCTTTCGGGACCGAGCCGACTCTCTAAGGGTTAAACGAAACTTTTCAACAAGTCTTATTTGGTCCTTTCTGAATATTTTACTTTTAAAAGTTCTTGCCGCTCGTTAAGAAAAATTAAAGCTAATAAGAAACATTACTGGAATTGAAAAAAGAATAAGCAAGAAAATTCAATTGAGATTTTATCAAGAAAGTTATTTTTACACTACCTGTTATTTTATTATTTTAATATGACATTTTTCTCGCCTGCGTAATTTTCCACGCTGCAGAATAAAAGTAATTTTTTCCTTATTTTTCTCTGAAATGTATTTGCAATATCTCAGGCATATAAAAAATAAAAAGTGGTCTGCCCCATCAACTAAATTTCAGTATCCGTATATGTTTTTTGATCTATTAAGTTCGAATACGATCTTAATTTTGGTCCATTGTATCAGAATTTTGAGATAATGAACCAAAACTAAATTCATATTCTTGGGTAGCAGATCAAAATACGTACGGATATAGTAGCTTAGTTTGTCTCACAGATCAATTTCTACATTTTTTTGTGTCGGCGTAATTAAAGTTCAAATAATAGAATTTGTAATTTCTTTGCAAAATTATCTTTGCCATCAGAAGTTGCTGATAAGATGTGTAAAACCTTTAGTAAATCAGCGCTTTTATCTTTTTCAGAAGATTTACTTAAGATCTAGTACACGTAACTTTCTCACATATTTTTTTTTCAAACTAATTTATTAACGTTTATCTATTAAGATAGATAACTCAAACATACCGAAGCACAAACAAATTTAAAGAATAAACTCTTTTTATATATTTTTGATTATAATATATAGGTAATCTCTTTATGTATTACTCTTGAAAATATTCTTGTAAAATCGTAAAAAATATTTTTTCTTAAATTAAACAATTGACGTTGAATGACATCAACATTATTTAAATAAAAAATTTCTGTATAAATTGCATTTTTACAACAGAAAATAAATTTTAAACTCGTCCTGATAAAAAATTCAGTTGATAAAAATAAATTTTAGTGCAGGAAAAAGAAATGAAATAATTATGCAACTGAAAATAATAAAGAAATATCTATTTTATTGTCTGCAATTACAAATCTAAAAATAGGAAACTATAAATTAGGAGCTAATTATTAATTTAACCGATCTTATTTATAAATCCTTGGTTATTTAAGCACTCTAACAGAAGAAATTATTATTCAAATGTAAAAGTTTTTTTCTTCGTGTAATTGTTTTAACAATTATGTATCTAACAATATTATCATATAAACGTAAAGAGTATTTACGTGTATATAAATTGTCGATATTATTGACAACTAGAACAAATGTGAAAAGAAAAATAATGAAATTACTGATCTATGCTGTCAAAGATGTGATTTATTATTTAAAAATCGACGTTTTGAACCCTTTAAAAAACTTCAGTAATTTTTATAAAAAATGTTTAAGTGATGGTTCTAAGTCACGATGAAACTAATATTATTCAGTATTTTTTTATTTTTTTGATTATTAAATGAAATCTTTGTTTTGTCCTGTAATAAAATATTCCTTACCTAATTATAAAATTTTATGATCAACAGTAAAGAAGTATAATTAGTTTCTATATAATTTAATACATACGCTTATATAAATCATATTAATTTGTTAAGAAAAACATAAGAAAAATAAATTAAATCAAATTACTTGTGAAAATATCAGGTAGACGCACAAAGAAGTATGGAAAAATAATGTTTATTATAGCAAGAGTAAATGCCTGATAAAGCGGAAGAAAATCAAAGCCTGCCCTCAATACACGTAACTTATGGGCGAAAAGAGAAAGAGGTCGTTGAACAAAATCTATTCCGAGGCAGTATCGATAACCAAGCAATGATAACAGAGATTTCAGAATGCAATAAAAGTTAAATAATTTTTGATAAATAACGCAGTACTGAAGTTGAATGCATTTGAAAAGCAATGAAGATGAGTCCACGCCATTTATTCACTCTTTCTTTACTAATAACTTTCTGTTTTGTAACCATAAGTAAGTATTGAGTGAATCATTGAAAAATTAAAATAAAACATAAATTATCGACGATTTTTAGATGGAAAATCTAAAAGCTGTATACTAAATTTAAAAAAGGACCTGCGACCAGGCCATCCACTAATTCTGAAGGCAAACGCTTCAGAATTGCTGTATCCTACAGATAAAAAACTCAAATTTCCATCTGGTGAAGTAGCTCTACGAATTACTTGTCCAGGTGGACAGATCGTTATAAAAAGCAAGGAAACCAACAGGAGCTCTGCCGACATTGTGTGCACTGATAAGGGCAAATTTCGATTTGCTGGTAGTACTGATACCACTCCTGAATTTCAGGTAACTACTATAAAACTCAACAAAATAAGACTTGAAAATATCTCTGGAATATCAGGATGTCGAGATATTCTAAATTATAGGTTTAGAAACTAATGATTTGTGCAATTTTCAATTTAGATCAAGGAACTGAAATGCAACGCGAGCATTCAGTCAACATCCCATTTGCTTCCGTCGAATACTAAAGGTCTGTCTCGAGCACAGATTGGACTGCAGCTAAGCGATTCAGTTACTAATGGAAGTCAACCAGAGGTTTTGGTTACAATAGACGAAGTTGTCGCTGGACTATCTCGCGGACAACTAGTTCGATGGGCGAAAATTCGGATTCCTCCGACAATTCTCAACAGGGAGATTTCTAAAATTGTACCCACTTACAGGAAGGGAGCATTTTATCAAGATGTCGACGTTAACGATGTTTACGTCAGAGAAAATCAAAGAGCAAGTTTCTTGGAAGTTTTTAACAGCACTGAGGAAGTTGACAAGTACTTGTCTGAAACAGGTGGGCATCGATTAAGGATTTATTTTAAATCTTGCATTGAATAAAGTTTAAAAATGTATTTAAAAAAATATTCATGAACATTAAGAAATTAATGATGTACACAATATAAACTTTCATAGTAAATGAATAAGCATCCACATCTTAAAATAAAACTATCATAAAAACTTATAAATAGCGCCTAAGATTACTTTTATTATTAATAGGTAACGGATACTTCGTTCAAGGCCAATTGATCTCCCGAGACGATCTATTTTACGAAGCTCAACAGGATGCAGCTCATATATATGATAATGTAGTTCCAGTGTGGCAGACTATTGCCACAAATGGCAACTGGAAACTCGCTGGCGATCTCATACGTAGCCGTGCTAGCATCACTACGAACGGTCTTGACGTTTGGTCCGGAGCTTATCAACAATTGTATCTTAACGATAATAAGCAGGGCGATATTAAATTCATTTCTTTGTCGCATGGAATCGAGCCCCCACAGGTAAGAGGGATCTCTAACTCGTTCAACCCTTTACGGCGCGGTAATAAGTATACTTACTATTTAACCTAAATCGGGATTTTGTGTGTATAGCGCTTAAAATTAAAATTTTACATGGGGTTTTTTATGAGCCTGAAGCTAGCCCCCACGCGATTAGCTCCGGCCAGTCGCTTGAAATTTCGTGTGGTTGTCAAGAATAGATTGCCTTATCAATTGCCGGTGCGAGTTAGGCGTTGTAAGCCATTGTTTAATACATACATATATTAAATAAATTATGCCAGTATGAACGGAAATTTCTAAACAAATTGCTGCCAAGCAGACACGCATGATCCCAGTCGCATGAAATCCATATGCGAGCTAGGCGTTGTGAGCCCTTCTTGAAATGAGAAAGCAGTTGACTGCTAACAACCCCACGAAATTTCAAGCAACTGGGACCATGCGTTTCTGCTTGGCAGCAATTTGTTTAGAAATTTCCGTTCAAATTGAAATTATTTATTTAATAACTAATAAACAATGGAAATGAGAAAGCAGTTGACTCTTAACAACCGAACGAAATTTCAAGCGACTGGGACCATGCCTGTCTGCTTCGCAGCAATTTGTTTCGAAATTCCGTTTAATTTAAATAACTAATAAACAATAGCTTGCAGTTGGTTCTTGACAACCACGCAAAAAAACAATAGCTTGCAGTTGGTTCTTGACAACCACGCGAAAATTCAAGCGACTGGGATCATGCGTTTCTGAATTTCTACTGGATTCGTGAGAACCACTGGCCGGGGCTAATCGCGTGGGGGTTAGCTTCAGGCTCATGGTTTTTTTGCTTTTTTAGCTGTCTGAGATGTCAATGAACATATACCAATACAAAATTATACTTTTGTATTGCCATTTTTTTTATAATAAACAAAAAGGGCAATAAAATGGCAATTTGTTCATAAAAAAATCGGTTTTGGAATTGATGTTATACTTAAAATCATCAAAATGTATTTCTAGGGGGTTTTTGGGGTCGCTAATTACAAATCTGAAGTCAAAATTTGAAAATCTACAAATCCAAGATGGCGGACCAATATGGCATATTGGATCGGCCATCTTGGATTTGAAAATTTTCAATTTTTGTCTTCGGATTCGTGATCAGCGACCCAAAAAACTCCAAGTTACAATTTTGGCCAAAAAATACCGTTTTAAAAAATGTGCGCCGCAAAGGGTTAACTGCTTTTATCTAACGTAATTCTTATGTTTCTAACGTAATTGTAAATAACGATTTTAGTTTCTCTTCAAATATGTACACGACGCAACAAGCAACAAAGGGTTAGTCTTCGTGACTGTAAACAACCCCTATGCAGAAAAGGTTTCGAGCCACGATATAATCTGTGACAAGTACAGTGCTTGCGACATCCTGTACCCAGAATTTAGCGATCTCTCCAAAGGTTACACGTATTGCTGTCGTCTCGAAGATTTCCGACTTTATGCTAGCATGTTTGGCCTTCCAATTTTTTCAGAAACCATTCCGCTTCTCTAATTTCCATAATTTTTGTAGCTGAACTTATTTTTTCAATATATTCTTTGTAAATAAAATATTGCATTTCTAAATATTCGGTATATATTCTTTTAATTATTGTTATTGCGCTGATCAAAATCGTGAATTCAATACTTCGTTATAAATAAAATTTGATTAATTATTATTAAAAAATACATTATATACTTTAAAAATTGATTAAACTATTTAGCGTAATTTAAATTAATACTCATTTAGTTTAATTTGACATCATCTCAATTCTTAAGCATGCATTTCATTTGCAATATTATACACGGGCTGTTTTTGTAACATTGATTTCACGTCAAGTCCATCTGCAATGACTTGAACTTATGTAAATACGTACACATAATTGTACGTATTTATACTCGTTTGCCAAATAGCATTTAAAAAAACATAATCGTTTAATTTCCTGTAATTCTAATATATTGATTATTATTATATTGATTTTATTAGATTGAAAAAATAATAACTGAAGGAATCAATTTTTAATAAACATTTAAACTTATTTAAAATTCGTAATTCCATTAAATAAATTGAATATTTATTGATGTAATTAAATTATAATTTTTATCTTTGTTTTTGTAAAATAAAAATATAAGCTCAGCGAATTAACATTTTTCTCTTTTAAAATAAATTTTATCAACATTTATGCGATTTAATCTACCAACTAAACACTCAATATTATCAAATTTACGTGACACATCAATGTTATCCGTAAAATTAAGCATAACTTTCCTAAACTTGCATTAATTTAATACTTTTTTAAAAACTCAAATTTATTCATTATCAAAATAAATATGCAATTATTGGAGTTTTCGTAAAATTGAATTACGTAATAGTATTAGCACGTGCAATTTTGAGTCAAAAACATTAAAAATTTTTAACCATTGATTTTATTGCAATGTTTATAATTAAAAATCATTTTATTTAACAAAAATCCCATGTAAAAATAAATGATAAACCCGTGATTGAAATAATGTATGTAATCTTTAATAATAACTTATATAATTATTATCAAAAAACATTTCTTTATCTTTTTTGATAACTATTAATGTTCAATTTATGAAAACAAAGCACACTTTTTAGGGTAAGATCACGATAATAATTAATCTAAAAATATGTACTTCCTGATTTATTATATAAATACTTTTTGAAAAATATAATTATCTGCAAAGATTTAAAGGCACATTGGATAATTAATTGTATTACTTATACTACAGATTCGCGGAAGCAGTAATCATAAACATAATTTGAAAAAAATTAAAAATACTTAAAAAGTACGTTTAGATTTTCGCCAAAAGTATTACAATTTGGGACGAAAAAAAATTTCTTTTATTAATTACCTAATCAAACACTCCAGCGTATCCTTATCCGCATAAGCGATATAATAAATAAGCTAATCAGCGATAGATGAGGACGAAAATGTGATTTTGAACAGATAACCAATCGTAAGCTATAAAAGAGGTGAACCGATCAGCAAATACTGTTTTGGCAAGTAACACCTACATCATGTCGAAGGCTATAAAAATTTCTCTTCTTTTCGTTTTCGCTAACATTCTACTCATCTCAGCGGGTAAGTTATCCTTAATTTTCAAATTTTTAATATTATAAAGTGCATCACCGACCAAAAAGCTTTCGTTTCGAATTAATCGTGAATAATAAAACGAATAAATATTTTAGACTCGTGGCGAGAATGTACCATAGATCCTACGAAAGACTTAAACGATACGCAGGTTCTGTACTTACACCCAAATCTCACGGAATTTGTGTACCCCACGACTCCTGACAGTCTTCCGTTCAAAGGAGATGGTCCTCTTCTCAAGGTCGCCTGTCCTGGTGGCACAATTGCAGTACGTGACAATGTCACTACTCTTAAGTATGTTGCAATCATGATTTTTTGTAGACTGAAAAGAAAATCCATTTCATAATACTTTTAATAAATAGGTCAGTGTTAGTCGAGTGCGTAGGTGGCAAGGCAGTGCAAATAACTGGTTCTTACATTTATGGTCCCCTGAGCCACATTGGTTGTACAGGATCAGCCGATCCTATTGCTCAGTTGACTGGACGCAAAGCACCAAACGGCAAGAATATCGCTGAAGTTGGCTACTCTTTGGGAATGCTAGACTTCGTACGCGTTATTGAAGAAGTCGTCGTCAGTCGACACAATGGTGCTTACATTGCTAGATGGGCCAAGTACAAGCTACCGACTGTTCCAGGCTCGCCTAGTGCAAAACTTGCACCCCTGAGAAATGGAAACTTGTCTGGAAAACTATCTTATACTCAGGTTTACAACAAAGCTCAGCAAAGAAGTCTGTTGAAAGCTAAACTCTTGGATGAAGCAGTTGTCGAAAAATACATGCCAGCTAATGGTACGTTTAAATATAAATATAATTAATCATTTATTTGTATTAAAACGTTTTTTTTATTATAAAAATAAAAAGCTCAACTCACCAGTGTACCAGTGAAATTAGTAACACGTAATTTAAAATATTAATATATAAAATCTTTATTATAGGTACACAAGCCTTTGTAGCAGGTCAATTGGTAAACGCTCAAGATGTATATTACAAAGTTCAACAAGACGTAACGACTTTGTACGAATTAACAGTGCCCGTCTGGAGTTCGGTCAATTCCGGAAACTGGAAACTTGTGGGTGACGTTGTGCGTCAAATGGCTAAACAGAATCTCGCCGACATCACAGTGTGGTCAGGCTCATATCTATCGCTCTACCTTCCAAACTCCGCCGGTAAAAATGTCTACATTGACCTGTCTGAGAAGATACGACCTGGCCAGTTCCTGTTTAAGTACGTATACAACTCGAGTAACAAGCAAGGACTCGTTTTCGTCACTGTTAACAACCCTCACCTGACTGAAGCAACCAAAAGCAATGTAATTTGTGAAACGCTTGCCAGCTGTCAAGCTGAATATTCAGATTTCGCCAAATTTGAGAAGGGCTACACGTACTGCTGCAGCTTGCAGTCGTTTAAGAAACACGCTCAAAATCTGGGTTTACCAACTTTTGACAGCTTAGAATTATTGTAAAAAGCGATGAAAAAAAGTTTAGATTAGAAAAATTGATGCAAAATAAAACTTGTCAATCAACCTATAATGTATAAATCTATTAGTATTTTTTAGTACTCTTACATTGATTTTTATTTGAATATTATATATTTCTCTTAATTTACTTTATTATTTTGGTTTTTGTATAATATTAATTATGTTCGATAAATAGGTCATATATATATATATACATTAAATTAATGTGAACAAAAATTGCCATGATTTGACCTATTTATCGAACATAATTAATATTATACAAAAACCAAAATATTATTAACTATAT
>JAWWEO010019481.1:0-14151 GCA_035582975.1 Ormyrus labotus | reverse complement strand
TTGTATAGAACCAAATCTTTACAAAATTTATATAAAATTATTATAAAAATTATATAAATTATTTCCACTTGGGTTCAAAGAAACCCCTTTTTAGTGGGAAGAAAGTTTCTTTAAAAAAAAATTTTATTTAAAAAAAAGAAATTCCTTTCCATTAATAATGTAAAATTTTTTTTCCATCCTTTGAATTAAAGAATGTTTTCTTTGAATCAAAAAAATTATTTAAGTGATTGCCCGCAATCTTTGATTTCAAGAAATTTTTTTCTCAGTGTATAATTATTCTGCTTCTTTCAGGAAAAAGTTGTAAATTTTACGTATTGTTTAATTAATTCATCGGAAAATGTACTAAGCATTAATTACAGCTATTTCAGACAATGTGTTTTTAACAATTTTATGAAAAACGAATCCCACGCTATGGTGCAAAAAATATATGTTTATCAAATAAATGCTCTAATGGATCAAGAAGACTGTATTATCTCGATTTTTAAAAAGTACATCAATCATTTGCACATTATTTAGAAAGTTATTATTTAAAAAGTATTCCTACAAAAATTTCAGCTTACCCTCCTTTCACGATACGCATAAACTTGCTTTTATCTATATACCTTCCCGCCAAAGTCCATAATCTATTTTCCGTTACGCTTTATATCCCCTGCTCATTATTCTTTATCGCTCCTTCAATCTGTTAAGCGTTATTCGTTATCTCTTATCATAATCTCATTCCTTTTACAATCCTTGTAATTTTTAGCGTTTTTCTTATAAAAGCTTTCTTTCCGGATAAAATGATGTCTTACCTTCAAAAAGCGCTTTATTAGTTTCGCACAGTTCTCCTTTCTCAATGTACAAAATAATAATACTATCAATTAATATAAGTTATAAAAGTCCTGATTTTGTCGTTATACGTCAAACGAGCGCGCGTATAATCAAAGATTCTCCACCTGAGGGCGAGCAAAAAAAAAGACCGAGCCGCGGATAGGCCAGTGCGAAAATAGAAGGGAAGAAAAAACTTGGCGCTCTCCGAGCCGTGTGCAATGCGATAATTTACGGTGAAGAGTTATGAGAGCCAGGCGTTCTCAACGACTGCGCGACAACGCGGAGAGAAGAGCCCCGGCCGAGTCCCGCGTGTAAGCGCTCGGGCGTCCATAAAAATCATACTACGGAACGGTATATCTGCCTTTTTTCTTTTACGGCTCACCCTGAAAATCTTATCGCGGCGAAGGAAAACGCGAGAGAAAGCGGATGCGGAATTACTCGCTCTCCCGAAGGTTAGAGGCGGCCTCCTCGTCCCTCTCCTCGCTTTTACGAGCGTCATTTGGATAGTGCGACTACTTAGACGCAGGCCTGGGCACCTTTCTTTTTACTTTTTGCCCGTGGCTACCTCCTCTCCCGGCTCGGAATTCGCTCCCCCTTTATTCGACCTCGGTGCCTTTTTTTTTCATCCTAGGCCTTTATCGAGAATGGAAAAATTGCTCGGACGCTCGAGTCGATCAGCGTTACCGCTCTCCTGAGGATAAGAAAAGCTAGCGGTGACGAGGCCGTTCGATAGGACCAGAAAGATGCGCCCACTACCGGCGCGTATATATAACGTGGCGGGAATAAAGCTTATATCACGAAAGTCGACGTGGAATCGCGTTAAAAAAACAATCTGAGAGGCGGAGCTTTATGAAAATTTATATATTTTATCGAATTGTAGAATTGTTTTGATCAACATATCTTGTGGAGATACATTATTGAGTCATTCTGTTTCTATAGTTACGTAAAGAAGCGAAAGTAAAATAAAAATTTTAGTTTTATCTGTTTTCGTTTCTTATGCGAAAAACAGAACTATTGGAAATTTTTGTTAAATATAATTATAAACAATAATTAATTTTTTATTGCATAATAAATACGACATAATTTGTGTATATTTTAATTTATTTATTATTAACGGACATGTTTATGAAATAATAAAATTTAATCCGCCTATCAGGCAGAAAACTGTCAGGAATTATCGGTATAAATCATAGTGAGAAATATTGCATGGAAATTCTTCTTTCTATCCGAAACTTTCCGCCATCGGACTTGTATTTTCTTTATTTTTATGAAAAAATTTACGAATAAATTCGCGCAGCCTTTTAACTATGAAAATAACATTTTAATTTTCAAAACTTAATACCCATGAAACATGCAACGAGTTAGCGGTAAAATATTATTTGAATATTTTATTAACGAAAGATCAACTAGAGCGTTAAAATGGAAAAAACTTTTTCTAAACCGAAATTGTTTTTAAAATAATTCTAATATTTTCTCGAATGAAAAAAAATTTTTACAATTTTTATAAAGATATATTAGAAAATACATTTTTATATTAGAAGATGCAGATTTAAAAAATCTTTATAAAAGGGTGATTTTATGAAAATTTTATAAAGTCTGGATAGAATAATACGAAGAAATTTTTATCCTCTTATGACCTCGGCTGTCTGATTTTTTCACTTGGTAATTTCGATATTTTATAATAACATCATTTATAGAGTACACGACATTTGGGTCAACGATTTTATTGAAGCTTTGGGAAATATTTTCTAAAGATAAAATATTTAGTTTTCCAAATATTGATAAAAAGTTAGAGTTTGTTATAAGTGCACGTTTGTACTGTGTGTAAATAACTATTTTTTCCGTACTTTTTTATTGAAATAAATATACTCGAGCTCAAACCTTTCTATATTTTGTACTTTAACGTACAATTAATGAACATGCGATCTTTAGATTTGGCATGGGCTGTAATTTTCCTGAATTTATTTGGAAATGTGTATTTATAGCAGGAAGTAGCAGTCAATTATTGAATCAGCTCATAGTGGTATAGATTGAATTTGATTCTGTTTATTAATCGAATATTCTTTGGTTTTCCTAAATAAATATTAATACTTCGGCATTAAAAGCCTTCTATAATAATAGGAAATTGTTCTAAAGTCAAACAAAACATGCTTCTAAAGATTTTAAAATAGTTTCTTTCCTGACGTACGTTATATAAAAGGCTACATGCGTAATTTATTGAAATCGTATATTTAAAAGAAAGACTTGACGTAAGAAAATAGTTTATTGGTCTATTATCATCTCGCTAATCAAGCCATAGCTGATGCAATCATCATAAACAATTCTTTCTGCGCAACGCAGCAGAAGCATCAACTATCTCTCAAAAATTGCAATGGTGTGTACAAGAGCGAGAAGGCAGAGGGGACAAAATAAATTGAGCTTACACTCATGGACTATTACCGCAGACGATTGACCGAGACACCGATAGCACCGCGTAACTGGGTCAAGAGATAGATCATTCTATACTATACGACGCGTTAGAATAGTGGACGGACGGACCTTGAGCCAGTAGAATCGAATTCATTGGAACTTATACCTGGTGCTCTCTCAACTCTCATTGTTTTTAAGCACGAAATATACTTAAAAACACTTTTCCGTACGTTTGAAAGCCAAACTTTCGCATGCTCTCATTATGCGCTAAATGCCTTTGAATTGCTAATGAGTGCGAAGGTGACTTAATCTACGTAGGCGTTGAATAAAAACTCGACTGTATCGTAAATTTTCGAAAACATCTGCATAATATATAATAATGAGGGAGAAATTAAAATTTAATACTACATAATGCAAAGCAAATTTATTATCGAAACTTATAAAGATAAAGTTTTAATTTTTATTCATTAAACTTTTAAATTCGCGACGTTAAATCTCAATATTAACGGAGTAACAGAAAATTAAAATCAGTCTGGAATAAGTCGCGCGAAAAAAGTTCGTCGAGAGGCTCGCGAATCGCAGCGATTGTAGGTTAAAATTTTAGCGCTTCTTCGCCGGCGGCGGCCGCCACCGCTTATACGTCAGCATCAGAGCGATCCTCCACCCCTCCTCCTCGTCTACCTTAACCTCCCTCATATTCTTTTTTTATCCCTATACGAGAGACCGCCGGGCGCTGCTGCTCATTAGCATAGCTTTGCGCAGCTTTCCATCGAGCCCACTCCACCCGACCGCTCCGACAATTAAGCAGTCGGCTTTGTTACAAGTGTCGCAGTGTCGTATCAGAGGCTGCAAATATAGCTACCTCGGCGGGGGTACAAATGTGTGGGCGCCACGGTCCGGGACTGCAAAACCGCGGGACGCGAAACCGCGGACGCAAGCTTTCGCCGCGCGTAACGTTATATCTGCAAAATGTACGGCAAAACGAACGCCTGGGTCTCTCTGCCGCGCAGTCAAGCTGCGGAACTTGATACGGAAAAGAGAGGAAGCGCTGCCGGAGATTTAAAGGTTACAAATTTTTAATTATACTAATTTACTTTTAAAATATTAAATTACCAGAGTACGTTACCTTTACATTTTTTAACTATGCGACTTTTAATTATTTTTTTATATAAAGTTAATTAGGTTTTTAGGAATCAGAGATTTATGTAAAATTTTATTTCAGAAATTACGTTTCCATAAAATGTTTGATATAAATTTCTCTTCTCTATGAGTAGAAAATCTCTGGTGGCAAAGGCTTTTTCAACTAAAATCTCTCAATAACTTTTAGAATAAAATAAAAAAGACTTTTAAAGGTAATTTCATGAAAATTTTGTCGTTGGTTTTGGAAAAATATGTGAAGAAACTTCGAAACTCAAAATTTATATAGTATTGGCATATATGTATATTAAGGTTAAAATTTAAGTTCTACAGAAAAAATGAATTTAGCGAGTTAAATAAAGTAGAATTGAAAGATAATTAATATTTTTAGATCATAAAATTATTTTTTCACTTTTTTATTAGCCAAAATCAAATATTTTTTAAAATAATCAAAATTTTTTTTTCGTTCAAAAAAGCTGTCTAAAGAATTGTAATTAATAGTCTACGTAATACGGTAATCTATTCATCTGACTTATCCGTGAAATTTAAAACTGAAAAATTGAAAAACCACCGTTCAGGGGAGATAAAAAACTTTAGAACCCGCAGCGGAACCTAGACAGCGCGGCTAATAAAGGCCGTTGAAAGCGTATGGAAAAGCGGTGGGAAAAAATGATGTACGAGGAAGGATGAGACAGCTTATAAGGCCTACATTGAACGGAAGCTGCAGCGCAAAACTTCGTCAGCTTTTTCGAGGTATGGCCATATGTATATATATATATATATATATTGAGCCGGGTAGCGATGCTTGACGCGACAAGGTAATATAGCGCGCGAGCAGGACCTCGCCGGCCTGCACACTCTATCTATTACGTTCAAGTTAATTAAATTCACTGATGCGCGACCGAAGATTTGAGGCGCTTGGAATTTCGGCTATACCTCGTTGGCTGGTATTAGTTCGGTTATGGTGTAGTTACTGTTAGTGTTATTATTGCTGGTGTGGAAGTTGGACGGACATTTACACGAATTAAACACATGCCTGCACCCTTTGTCCGCAAGATGAGCTTTGATATCGTTACGGCGGAATTAAAAATTACGAATTAAAGCAACTCAATGCAGAAAGTTGGTTTGTAAAAATATTATTATTATTTTTATGTTTTTTTGTGCTAAATTAGCATAAAATAAATTAATTGCGTCATACTTTTGCGCATCTTGTGATACGGTAAAAATAAATATTTAATGACGATACAGAAATAAAAAAATTTTTCCTTTTTAATTTTCGCTTTTAGTATTACTGTCATACTTGAACATATTTATATATTTTTAAAAATACTAGCTTCTTTTATTATAATATTTTTGTAGTTGAAATGTAATTTCGCATCAAATAGCAAAAAATATTGCATTAAATTAAAATCATTTTTTTGAGCTTAGTTCTGCGCTTATGATAATACGTATAAAAAGGCAAGTACTTTTACGATCTGTTTCTGTCGTTATAAAATCCGAAAAAACTGTGTTTGCAATATCTCGGAAATATTCAGACAGTCGAGGAATATCAACTCGGGCACTTTTTAAGCATCTGTCATGTCTGGGATGGCAAACGTCCTAAAGTCTTCTCTGAGGTTTATTTTTGTGTTTCTAGTTTAAAAGTCTTTAAAATGACAGAATAAATTATGTAAAAATATTCAGATATCTGAATTGTATATCTAAATTACATTTGTTGAGTCGAAATTGTAATTTACCATTTCGTAATTATGCGATGAAAGACTTTCATTAAAAATTTAGCAAGATATATTATTACAAACTCTGATTTCTTTAAACATTTAAAGAATCGAGATTTAGGTGAAAAACTAAGCAAGGGATTTCAAAGAAAGTTGGATAAAGTTCTTTAAAGTTAACTAAAGACATACATCTTTTCGATCTTACCCATATCTACCATCGTACGTTTGTCTTGTAGGTCTTGCGAATTTTATTACACAAGTCTTAAAATCGCGTATTTTTAAAATTGTGTTTTAATTAAACCGAATAAGTTATCGAAATATATTGAAGTATTGAAGAAATTTGATTTTTGAAAGTATATTTTTCAAAAAATCCAAGAGCGACCGATGAAAATCAGTTTATTCGTCAATAAAGCAGAGAAGCAATTAGAATCGACAACTCAGTGTCACCTGCCCCGTCGCGCGGATAAGCCCAGAACAAGATCAATATTTCCTCCGGAAGTTTGATAGCTTCCTCGTAAACCATTAAGAGCCTTCATAGTAATCGTAAAAATTCGAATCGACCGCGGAGGGGACACATTCACGAATCCGCGACAGCATAAACGCGCGCGCACATAAAAGGGGGCTCGGCGCTTTACGCACGCAATCGATCGGAACGCGCGGCGGGGAGGTAAGTGGCGCGGGCGCGCACGAGCCTTAAATTATCCCATAGGCGGACGCGACATTTTAGTTAGCCGGGGGGGTAATCTGGTCGTAGCATCGGCCTAGTTGTCAATCACGCTCCTCGGCGCGCACACGTGTGTCTCCCGCCGCGGTACGGTTACGTGCGTGTGCATGTGTGGCCGCACGTGATGTACGTGCAGGAGGATCGCAAAGTGCGCGAGGTCGTACGTATGATGGAGGCCTGCGCTTTCGCCGAACAGGGGAGTGTAGGTGTACGCGGCCGACGGCGAAGATTGCGGCTGCTCGCCGAGCGTATATTGATATGGTCGCGAAGCCTTGGGATCGAGCCATTTTCGTAAAATTGAATTTTCAAGTTACCTCGTCCTTTTCTTATTCTTGTCGAGGAACAATACCGAATATATTTTGCTATTTTTCCGCGTTCCCGATATCATTTTCCCTTTAGTGTCTTCTGCTAGCTGACGCGTAAAAGAAATTGAACAGTTTTATTTACCTGACTAAACAGATATGATGATGAAACAAATGTCACTTTTCTTTCGTTCGAATGATAAAAGAAAAAGTTTTTTTTATAAACGCACAATTGTAACTAACTCTTTAAAAAGCAATAAAATTAATCGTGGCCAAGACTCGTAAAAATTGCGAAATTTCTAAACATTTAACCGTAAATCATTATTATCTTTTGAAGCAATTCCTCATTATTTTTTGCCATTAGGGAAAGGTTAAACTTTTATTTCAAAAAGTAAATTTAATTGAAACCCGTCGCCGTTAATCACCGTATAGGAGCACAAATAGAGCGACGTTAAAGAAGATTAAAAAAATTTAATTGAAAAATTTGCTTGTGGCTTCTACAATATTTATTGAAACATTCAACTAGTCCCAGCCCTTTAGGTACTTCGAAGCACAGTCATCGATGTATTTTAGCGAGGGAGCAAATAGCGCGCGTAATCAGAGCCAATACAATTAATTAGTGCTCGGCAAAGTGATTTTTCGAAAAAAAAGAACGCTGTTTAGACTGTTGTTTGTGCGAGCGGCGTAGACAAGGAGACTGTACAAAGGCAAACCTGCCGGGACTGGCTGTGTTTGCGACTCCTCGTAAAATCGATCGAGGACCGATCAAATGAAAGACAACACAAGAGCCTCCCAAATAACTTACTTGTAAACTTCCAAATCAGATTGACGTCAAAAATTAGTAGCTCTTTTAAGATGAATGCTGAAGTGGAGCTGATTAAATAAATCGTTAAGGACTTAAGTGTTTCTAGCAAAACGAGTGTTTCCTTAGTGCTTGTTAAATTGACAATAAACGAAAGGCACTTTAACGAATCAATGAAGAATATGAAATATAAATAAGTATAATAAAGTAGAATATAGTTGAAATATATTATTATTCTTTAAAACATAAAAAATGTATCTGAAAAGTCAATTATATTCATATGTTTTTGTAGTGTAATTTATGTATATTTATTTAAATGAAAAAATATCCATTTTTATTCTTTTATTTTTGTTAATTTTGTCTTCAACTTTCGACGTAAACTTTACAGATAACTCAAGGCACTTCTCGCTTTTCTCCAGATCTTAAGTATGAGGTTAGAATTGAATCAGGCTGGAGGGTAAGATGTAATTAGATCTCGCAGGGCTGGAAGAGGTATGAACGAAAGAGACAGTTAAGGAGAAAAAGAGACAGTATAGAAAGGGATAGAACGCACAAGAGAAGGAACTAGAAGCACGAAAAGTTGATTTTATCTTTGCGAAATTGCAAAAATCTAGTTATGTTAAATACAGATTTTAAAAATCCAATTATGTTAAATAAATTTTACGCAATTGGCGAAGTTTTGCCATTTAATTTATTATCGTAAGTATTTAAACTGTGTCTATTTACTGTTTATTAATTTCTGCCCTTTGTGTATTTTTCTACTGTATATATAGTTTAAAAATTGCATATTGTAAAAGAACTCTGTTTATACTACTAATTTTAGTCATTGTTTTATGACTTATCTCGATTAGAAAAATGTTTAATTTTTAAACTTTTAAGCAAGTTATTTATTAAAGTATACAATTGTAGAAAACTTCTAAAAAATGTATTCAGAACAGAAATCAAATGTAAAAAGGCAGTAAACTGATAAATCGAATGGAGTGACTTGCCAAGGTTTTATGCACTATTAGGAATCGAGCGTTGCAAACGCTAAAAATAAACAACTTCCATAAAAAATAAAAAGCATGAGAATAATAATTTTAACCAAAACAGTGACTTGTCACAATTGACCGAGAAAATGGGATTCTAAATAATTTAATATAAACCCTTTAGAAGTAATTTGATATGTTGTCCTACATATCGAATGAAAAATCGATGATTAAAAATATTTCGTCACCCTTTTGCGCTGAATACCTACTGCGTATCATCTTTTAATACATTCTTTTCGCTTCGCAGGGTTAAGTTCTAAAAATTAATACAAATTTTGAATGTCATTTTTAGGAAATATCGACATTCAAACATGTATTTCATTATTATTCACGTATAATCACGTAAATTTTAACATTGTTTAAACCCATTAAATTATTAATTTCGGTACGAATCTCCTACTTAGACAAAAGCTTCAATTTTCAGTAACACATTCCAGAAATATATTCAAAGGAAATTGTTCCTACAAACTAAGCTTATAATTTTATGAGCTTCGAAGATTGTTCCAATTTGGCCACAAAGCCCATAGAAAGCAGGAATCTCATCACGGATTGAATAGTACGTCGGTCATCTGGGTTAAACAGGGTCACACTATCAAGTTTGCAACACGCGTGCATCTCCTCGCAAGTGCGGGGACAAGAGAGTCCTTAATACGGGGAATTGTGCCTGGCTGTTGCCTGGACAACCTTATCAAATTGGATTTTACCTTCGTTAGTAATGCATTATATCGCATACTAATTGTCCCACTGTGGACTGGAATTAATTAATTCCATTGCGCATGCAACGCTCTAGAAGTGCGAGAGAGATTCAACTCTCTCTCTCTCTCTCGCTCTCATCCTCTTTCAATTATTCAAGCACGACGCTTCTCTCCTGACGGCCCACACTCTGGGTACAGGCTAATCTACAACAGGCGCGCCTACGTTGGCTACTTGGCTCTCTCGAGGGTGCTGCAAACAACTTTTTAATGTCGGCTTTTTTATTTCTATCCCCTTTTTTTTAATTATAATCTTCTGAGAGTCTACGCTAATGTAGTACGCGACGGTAAATGCGCCTAGTTTCTCCGCTTTTACAGCATTTTGTATGATTGAATTACTGTTTTATAAAGAGCTTCTAGAGTGCTTTGACTTTCAAATGCAAATTATCTTTTGAAGAAATTCATGAAGAAAAAGAGTATTAAAAAGAATAATATAAGAAGAAAAATGCTCCATTAAAAATTATTGCTTAAAAATTATTATATTATTGGGTAATATGAAAAGTAAAATCATTTTTAACAGAACCTTTTCCTCGGTGTAGCCATTACTTAGAAAAGAGTGCATTAAAAATTAATGTATGACTGTCGCTCAAACTCCGTTACGGTTAAAAATTTGTTAATTGTAGAAGGTAGAGAAGAGAGAGCGCTCAGCTGGCCGATTAGCCCAGCTGAAACATAAAGATAATTTGCGACTAGTTGAAGAAAGTGTTTCAATTTTTTAAGAGTTCACAAGAGTTCGTAAAATCAACATTTAATATTAGCTCCCTTTTTTATTTAAAAAGTATATGGTTATCCCAGACGGCAAAACTATCCCAAATAAATTTTTTTTAAGTCGATTTCTGCTTAAAAAGAATTCATTTGGAATAGTTTTGCCGTCTGGGTATGTCATTAATAATACTGTTGATGTTTGCGCAAAATGTGCGTGTCGATTTCCCTTAACTCAACAAATTATTAATTAATTCATTGTTAAAGATCTGTCGTCTTTTGTTGAATTTTTAACTACAAATTATTATCGCTTAACCATATTATTTAATTGAACATTTTAATAGTCAAGAACCCGCTTAAAACAATTCTACGAGGGTCGTCTTATTTTAAAGCAATACACAAATCTTAAAAGTAATAATCAGAGTATACACAGATACATTTTATAGTAAACAATACTTCCATTCACTTACGAACTCTTAAATGACTTAAAGTAAATACTTCGTTCCTTTATAAAAATGATTGATTGCAAAAAATAAAAATAATTTTCCTCTTTACAAGTAATCATCCTCCAATTGTCATTGAAGCACCGACTATGTTAAAGTTCATTTTTCCCACTTCCTTTTGTTTTAAATTCTCTTTTGTCGCACGCTGCATACATGTTAATCCATCTTACTCTTGACAGACACGTTCTAATTCTCGGTCTATTATCGCACAGATATCGGTCTATTCTTACGTAAAAACTCAAATAATGTTGCCAATCCATTCTTATTACTGCCATCATTTGTTTAAGATCTAACTTTTTTTAAAGATTATAGTAAAAAAAAATGAATAATTTACTGGAGGGCTTTGCCCCCTGCGCGCCTACGCTCGCCAACCCCCAATTGGACGTTTTAATTTATTATTTTCGACAAAATATTTGCTGCGGTTGATTTAAATTAAATTTGTCTCGCTTTCAAGTACATAAAATTATTAACCGAAATGAATAGAATTCATTAATTTGTTAATTCATCAATTCTTCAATTAGAAAAAAAAAATAACTTTGTGTTCTAAATGATTTTTTCGATAGGTTGTTATGGTAACAATTTACATCCTCTCATTTTTTATTCTAATTCGAAACTTCATTTGAGCGGTCGGATGATCTGACGGAACAGATAATCGAAATTTTCGTGTGTACTAAAAATTTTAAAACGTTTCCTTAATGTACTTGAAAATTTCCCAACTTAAAAAAAATCTGGGCGCTATTATCAGATTCAGCTGTAGCCCCCTCTTCTCTCTAAAGTCGCCCAAGTACTTCATCATTAAACATTCGAGAAAAGTTAGTCACTTGGACCGATTGTTTTTGGACTGGTGGCGCGGCTGGCCGCAACACAGACGCCGACTCACGTACGAAGAGAGAGAGAGAGAGAGAGAGAGAGAGAGAGAAAGAGAGAGAAGTACGCAGTTTTTGGCTCGACAGATAATTCCGGTCGCGCGATTCCGACAGGACGGTTGAAATTTTCTGACTATTTGAAACTTGGCCAATGCAACCAATTATTAATCAAAGTTATACTTTTTTTATAAAAGATTTATTTTTAAGCTGAATAATTTTAATCTTAAACGGGGCCCTTTTGGATCTCGAGCCCTGGGCCCAGGCCCGGTAGGCCCGCTCTTAAGGGTAGGGTACAGTCAAAAAAAGTATCAAAGAATGTGTTAGAACATTCATTAGAGTCAAAATAAAAAAATTTCAATGCTTACTTTTTAAATTAACTGTTTAATTTTTGAATTATCACTATTCATTCGTTCATTAATTAAATAATTCATTTATTCATTCATTACAATGTAGATTTGAATTTATGTTATTTTTAGTTTTCAAAACATAATACAGTATAATTTGATTTCAGACAACCGTTTTACAAAGGGAGACAAATGATTTAAAAAAATTTCTAATTTTATACGTAAAAAGATATTCAATAAAACAATTACGAACATTACTGTTAAATATCGTGGATACAAAAAAAAAGTATTTAAGTTCTATACATACAACAATATTGTTAATTCAGCTCGCTTAACAACAATGTTGTTAAGCGAGCGAGTAGCGATCCGCGGGAGCAGGTCCTGAGGGCGACCACCCCGCGGAGGAACAATTATATTTGCGTGTGAAGTGTATTCAATTATTGTATTATGCAAATACTTCTCCGCTGGAGCTGGGCCTTTTGGCAACCGCCTCGTGTGGCTTAATAAAGATTATATTTTTATATTTAATTAAGAATGTTTTTGTGTGTTTTTCCTTCGACCTTCCGACAATCCCATCGATAGAGAGACGCTCGATCTCTCTCTTTCACAGCTGTGTACCAGCGTGATCGTCTTTACGAATGTTAGAAAATAGGAAAAAAAGAAAATCGGGCAATGACAAAGTCGTTTCTGAATGCTTGCATGACGTAGCTAATCATTGATTTATCTCTAAAGGGACTAAGAATCTGTTCCAACAACCATTGATAAGCCCCACGGGTGTGGAATCCTTCGCCGCGAAAGCCACCTTAAAACCCCTTTTTGCTACTTTCATGGCCTACTTCTCTTGCGACAGTGAGTTTTCGCGCGATACGAGTAGGTAGGATTGCCGTGCGCCCGGCGCATATAATGTACCGTTACAATACATAAGCCTGGTTTTGTCAGTGATAGAACTCGATTTTAGTCAGACATTCGTTTACTTGCATACAAGAGATTTTTAATTTTATACATTTTTTAAAACCTTTGAGAATATATAAAAAAAATTGAACGTACAATTATAAAATTGCATGTTAAACTTTTTAGTTATCTAGTGAATGATTCAATAATAAAACCGCTGCCAATTCATTGGCACGTAGTTTCCTCCTAACTAATTTATCGTTTCAATATTATCTCTGAGATTCATCAAAAACAATCGATTTTAAAAACATAATTTCAAACTATTCTTTATTTAATTAATTATTTATTTTTGTATTATTATTTTATTTTTTTATCTCCATTTTAGAATTTAATGAGCAGCAAATAAAATTTAAATAATTTTGTTATTGATATATTTAAGTCCTAAATACAGAATTTTGAAAACTCCACGCGCAAAGCCCGATTTCACACAAACTAAAAAATTCATGTGATAAATCAACATCGTACAAGACGTAATCAAAATATAATGTTCAATACAAGAACAAAAAGTTTTTTTTAACTTGCTGTTACCTTTTCACACTATCTTCCTTTAGAAGAAAATTAAATAAAAATTTCAAGTAAATTGAATTTTCTTTAATAATTATCAGCCAAAGAAAAGTAATTTTCTATATTTGATTGGAACTATATTGCTGAAACTAATGTAAGCAATCATAATGCAATAATAATAAAAAATTTTAAAGAGCATAAAAATATCTATAATTTCAGAGAAAAAAAAGTTAATTTAGCTGTTATGGTTCTTTTGTTTTTAACAAAAACGTGTTTTTTTTTAAAAAAGCTTACAATTCTTAATATAAATTATCAACTGTTCTGAAGAAACTTTTTGGTAATTAAGAATATATAGAGCTATAATCCGTAAAAATTTCAAGCCACTTTGTCAATTAGTTTTTCAATAAACAGCTCAAAATTGAAAAAAAAATGAGTTTTCTATGTGCAACGATTACGGGAGTAAAAAGGCTTTAAATTACTTGAAATTTTGGGAAAAGGTAGATCTTTTGTATGTTCAGAGCTTTATCTTAGTGAATAATCGGTCTTTTTCAATGATCGACCACTTATTTTTTTCGTCTTTAACTAAACTTTCAAAATTAAAA
>JAWWEO010019480.1:0-14151 GCA_035582975.1 Ormyrus labotus | reverse complement strand
TAAACTATTATTAATTTAAATTTCTTTTTTACAGGTCATTTAAAACCATGTCAACGATGGGTATAGAACCCCCTTAAGTAAGCCATCGAGTACATTGTATGATACGCTGCTATGTGGAAGGAGGTTAAGGACAAGACTCGCATCGTTCTCTACCCTCACTCGCCATTGTTGTACTTCATTTTGAGTTAAAAACGCACGAACCAGGGACTTAAAACCAGTCAGTAAGACTTCACTGAAAACGATTTGGTGACTGCTCAACATGTTCGGGAGCCTTGACGCCGCGCAGTGAAAAAAGCCCTCCATTGCACTCGTAATAGCCAATTGAGTAATGAGAGGCGCAGGGGGGCGTCGGCGAATAATGCGCCAATTTAGATCGTCTGAGCTCAACCTAAAAAGACGTGTGAGGTAAACTGGTTGACCCTATGAGATAACTGAGTGGGCGAGTGCAGCCATGAACAGTAGACGACTATCATCAACGGTCAACCAGCCGATTGAAAGCCGGTAGGGCGTTACAGCAGCCCGCCAGGGAATATATCCATGGACAAAGCGAACACATTGATTGAGTAGTCTGTGGAGCTTCTTCGACAGTTGAGTTCCTTCGACAGCTCATTATAAACTACACACGCGTAGTCAAAGTGAGAAAATATTAATGACTCAACGAGTCTTTGCCTAAGATGCCGTGACAGCGCATGTCTGTGAAACCGTAAAGAGTAAAGCGCCCCATTCACCCTACTTGAGATTTGGTTTACACGACGAGTCCAGTTTATAGTTGACGTCATCTGAACACCCAGATCTTTAACGTGAGTTTTGTTCTCGATTGCGATACCGTCAATCTCAATTGTTGGAAGAGAAGCCAGATCAAGTCTGGAAATGTAGGGCTGACTGCCTAAAATCATCAGCTTATTCTTGGTCGGGTTCAATAGAATCATGTTGCTGTGTGCCCATTCCGACACCCGAGACGCATCTTCTGCCAACTTGTCGATATGAACATTTAGTTCATCAGGTGAGCAGTGTAGGTAGATGCGCGTGTCGTCCGCATAGATGCCGTGCTTGGCATATTGTAGAGGGCATGAGAGATCATTAATAAAGATCGAGAAGAGCAGTGGCCCGAGAACGCTACCTTGTAGAACGCCCGCAAATATCTCTATGGGGGTAGACGCAGACACATCATTACCACGCACTACTTGAGATCTCCCTTTCAGGTAACTTGCGAACCATGTAAGCACTCGATCAGAACAATTCAAGGCACGAAGTTTTTGAAGAATAAGCTTGTGGGAAATGGTGTCAAAAGCTTTGGAGAAGTCAAATAGAATAAGCAACGTTAGTTGCCGTTTCCCAATGGCCATTCTTACCTCCTCCGTAATCCCTAGGAGTGCGATCTGCGTTGAATGGCGTGGTTTAAAACCAGACTGATGCGCATCAAGAAGGTTATGTGCGTTGAGATAACCAAATAACTGCTCGTGGATCAGACGTTCAAATAGCTTAGAGATTTCTGGCAGAAGATCAACTGGTCGCGTATCTGATGGAGTAATTGGCGGATGCACCTTGGATAGCGGTATAATGGAAGCCAGCTTCCAACAGTCATGAAAAATTCCTTGCTCAATTGAACGGTTGAAAATCTCAACCAGGTAGGGGCGTAAGACCGGATAGGTCACACGTAGCATGTCCGTGGAAATAGCGTCCGGGCCCGTACAGTTTTTGGAGCACCTCGTAAAGACACGGTCAACATCAGCTTCTATTATAGGGGAGAATTCGAATAAACCAGGCAAGTCACCTCGAAGGGGATGGTTGACCGTGTCAGCGATGTCTGACGGCTGAAGAAGAGGCGAGGTACGCGATACGTTGGTGTAATGCAGGTTCAAGTCACCTGCAGTAAAGTATTTAAGCGGTGACGGCGATTTTGATATCGTCACATTCATCCGCTTTAGAAGCTTCCACGTTGTGTTGGGGTCGGGGTTAGAATCGAGCAAGTTTGTGTAGTAGCGATTCTTCGCGGAGTCGTTGCTATTGCTCACTCGAGATCTTAGGGCAATGTAATTGACCTTATCAGCACGAACTCCGGTGACACAAGCTCTGCGATAGAGCGTCTGTGCGGAGGTCTAGGGTGCGATCCCCCAGCAGAGAAAGTTTTTCTGTGATAATAATTGTTAAAAATGTGCGATATGTATATACATAGCCATAAAATTAATAATTAACGCAATTAAAAAGTGAAACAGGACTTTAATTTAGAAATATTAATATATTCTTCAAAAGAATATTTCAGTAATAATTCAAATGTATATACCGCTAGACTATATTGCAACAATATTATTACAATAGTTGGCAATATTGTATCAATAGTTCTAAATATTGCATCAATTTTGATGTGCAATTTTCTTTTCATATTTAATATTACAGCAACATTTACGCAGATTTCAACATCATTGAAGTATTCCGGAAATATTGTTTTACCGTTCAACGTTGTTTTACCGTCGTATTGAAAAAATATTATTACGTTATTTGGTAATATTGTACCAATAATTCTAAATATTGCTTAAACTTTGATGTGCGATTTTCTTTGCATACTAAATATTGCAGCAACATTAAAGTATTATTAAACAAGACATCATTGCAATATCTCTGAAATATTGTAGTACCATTCGGCCATATAAAACTAATATTATTACAATATTTTGTAATGTTGCGGGATTTTGACGTCATTCTTGCAATATTGCCAGAAAATTTCAGAAATGTTGCATGGCCGCTGGGTGTTCGCCGCATTTATATTGTCGCAATATTGTAAAAAATATTGCACTAATATTGTGTGATTTTTTTATTATGTGAATATTTTCATAATATTCTTGAACAATTGTGGCAATAGTTTCTAGCAATATTGTGGCAACGTTCAAATATTCCTGCAATAATGCAGTACATTCTAGCAATTTAGTCGTCAATATTGCTGCAATATTGAAATACTCAGGCAATATTGCAGCAATTTTACAGTGTTATGTGGGATGACATTAATGTAATCATAATAAAATAATAATTATAATAAAAACATGGCTATACTATATCCAAAGTTTTCAAAAAGTATCGGACCCCCCCCCCCCATTTGCGAAAATATTCATTTTCGTAAAATATGTCTGAGACAAAAGTTTCATAATTTTGATCAAGGAGTACCCCTATTCCCCCCCCCTCCTCCCCTGAATCAGAAAGAGCACATAATTTTACTTTCAAAAATGTATTCACTCGATAGGTCGCAATGAACCCTAGGGGTCAAATAGAGGTCAAAGTGTGAATAGGGGCCGTTTTAAGGTCAAATTCACCATTGGATTCCCCAATCAAAATAATGAAATCTTTGTCTGAGATATGTTTTACAAAAATGAATATTTTTGAAATTGAAGTCATTTTCCCCGCCTCCAGCGGGGCTCACCGGGGTACCAGAACACTTTATTTAATTTTAAAAATTTAAAAGAAATTTTTTTTTCTGTGCACGATTTGAAATGCACGATCATCTATCCAACTTTTTAACACCAAAAGAGGGCTTTTCATGCCTTTGTTGAAAAGACCACGGTGTGTAACTCGGGAAGAATAGTACATTGTGCAACAAGAGTACAAAATGAGCTATTTCTAGCGAGGGTGAGGTATTAGGCACGAGTCGGACTCGAGGACGCCGAAGCACAGTGGGCTGAGATGCCGAAAAAGACTTAAAAATCCCGCATCAACTGGATTTTCATGAAAAAAATTTAAAAAAAATACTAAAACATAGCTAAAACTATGAGAAATAAAAATCCGGTGAACTTTCCGATGCTCGATTGAAATAGAGGACCGGTAAACCAATATATTGGCTTAAAAATAATTTTTTTTCTTTTAACCTAAAGAAGGTCACCTTATGGTTTTTGAGGTCGCTGATTACGAATCTGCAATTCGATTTTTTTTGTTTCTGTTTTTGTTTAGAAACTACAAATTTGAAATCGCCATGTTGAATCCGCCATTTTGTTTTTTGGGAACTGAATAATTGTTTTATGAAGAGTGTAGCACATAGCGCTAATGTTTTGGTTTTCATCCATGTCAATAGATCAAATTTATTTGAAGTGGGAACATTTAATATACGCTTTACCCTCCTGGGCCGGAAAGCCAATATATTGACTCGACCCATGATCGACCTTTCCCCCATGATCAATTTATGATATGAGATAGCATTTTTACCCATTTTCTTAGAGGAATCAAAATTGCCAAGTACCGGTCCTCTAAAGGTTAAAAATGTAACTAACTCCTACTGTTTATACAAAAAGTTTACCTTTTTAAAAAAACTTTAAGTTTTTTAATTATGAGTTTCTTTCATTTACTAGAAAAGTTTTAATTATGAGTTTTCATTCATTTACTAGAAAAGGATCAACTTAACGAAAAAAATGTTATAGAACAAAAAATATTTAAAATCAGCAAAAGAAATGAATGCTGAAGTTTTATTTGAAACGGCCTTCTTTAAATGTCTATTTTAAAGCGGCCAATTCTATAAAAAAAATGGTCGAAAATTGTGATTCTTTTTATTTTAAATCGAAACAAAACTTATATTTTTTTGCAAATATGACAACTAAACAACTTGATGTAATTGATGAAATACAGAACCAAATGTTCCAATAGGCAGTTTCATATGGTGACATTAAGTCACTTAATCAAGAAATAAAAACCACAAAAGGTATAATACTATACGTAAATATAAGAAGCTTAAATGCTAACTTTGATAAGCTACAAATATTAATAAAGAGACTCAAAATAAAACCTTATGCAATTGTCTGTGTGGAAACTTGGTATCTAGAAAAATGCCAACTTTATAACATAAGGGGATATAAAATGTATTATAATAATAGTAACATAAATAAATCAGACGGTGTGGTTGTATATGTGAAAAGGGAAGTTACACAAACAACAGAAATAATAGAAATAGGAAAACTAAAAATACTAAATATGAATATAAAACTAAGCAACGATAGTCATTTAGAGCTATCAGCAATGTATAGATCGCATGAATTGAATAGTCTAGAATTCATATTAAACGTAACGGAATACTTAAACCTCAAAAAGAACACTAAAAATCATCTAATAATTGGAGACTTTAATATTAATATACTCGAAAGCAATAATATTAGTAATGAGTTTTTAATCTATTTCTTAGAAAAAGGGTTCTATCCAGGTTTCACTTGGACAACCAGACCCTCTGATATATGTAATACATCTAACGAATGTGGAACATGTATTGATAATATTTTTATAAAAAATCAAACAGTTGAAGCAAAAACTTTCAAGCTGAAAAATTTGATTACTGATCATTTTCCCCTTTTTGTACAAATAACAAAACCTACTCAAGAATCAGAAAAAGATAAAAATAATACAAAAAAAGTGTATCATTATGAAAAATTAGGGAAAATTGTAAGTAGAATTAATTGGACGAATTTTGAGAAAATAGAGGATCCAAACACTGCGATTAATTCAATAGTAGAATAAATTCAAACTTGTCTTGAGAAATGCAAAAAACAAGTACAAAGACAAAAACAAAACAAAGCAAGAAAAGATTGGATTACAATTTCAATAAAAAAAAAAGAATTGCTGTACAAAGAATTTAAAAAAGACCCAAATAATGAAGCTAAAGAAAAAATATAAAAATTATGTGAAAATATTAAATAAGATAATAAAAGATGCAAAAATAAGACATGATAAAAAACAAGTAGAACAAAATTGTGATAATACTAGAAATTTGTGGAAAGTAATTAACTCAAAGATAGGAAATATAAAATACAAAGAAGATGGTATTAAGGAAATTAAATATAACAATAATACGATAAGTGATCCTAGCGAAATTGCGAACATTATGAACAATCATTTATATAAATTAGGCGAGGAAATGAGTAAGAAAATTAAAAATATTAATAATGAAACAATAAAACTACCTCCTAATAATACAAATACAATATTTCTCATACCAACTGATAAATATGAGGTCAGAAAAATAATAGAAAACTTAAAAAATAAAAATGGAGGAGTAGATAAAATTAGTGCCAAAACATTAAAAATAATATCCAGTCACATAGATCATATATTTGCCAAAATTTTCAATAAATGTATGGAAAAATCTATATGGCCAGACGCATTAAAAGTTGCTGAAGTAGTTCCAATTTTTAAGTCAGGTAAAAAAGAAGATATTAGTAATTACAGACCAATATCACTAATATCGAATATTGCAAAAATTTTTGAAAAATCATATCTAATAGAAGAATATTATTAACAAGAATAATATTCTCAGTGAAAAACAATTTGGTTTTATAAAAATAAAGGAACTACGGATGCACTAAATTATATAACGAACAAAATATATGAAAACCTAGATAAAAGTAATCCTATCGCAATAACTTTCCTAGACTTAGCCAAAGCCTTCAACACAGTGAATCATGATATATTACTAAGAAAATTATATGGCTATGGAATAAGAGGTAAAGCCCAGGACCTAATATACAACTATCTCAGCAACCAAAAACAGAAAGTTGAGCTAGGACAAAACGAAAGTGATTTCAAAACAATAAAAACTGGGGTTCCACAAGGAACTATATTAGGACCTTTGCTTTTTATTTTATACGTAAATGATTTACTAAATAATATGTCAGAAAATATACTAGCTTATGCTGACGATACAGCAGTTATTGCCACTGGAAAAACATGGAAAGAGGTAGAAATTATAATGAATGAATACCTTGAAGAAGTGTCAACTTGGTTAGCCTTAAATAAATTAACATTAAATGTAAGCAAAATAGGATTGAAACTATTGTGATAGCGTTCCTAAAAATTTAGAGATAAAAATAAATAACGAAAAACTAAATAGGGTAGAAAAATGTAAATATTTAGGAATTATTTTTGACTACAATTTAAAATGGAATGAACATATTGATTACACTATAAAACGGATAAGATACTTAATATTCGTCTTTTACAAATTAACTAAATTTATAAGAAAAGAAACATTACAAATGATCTACTATGCTTTCTTTCATAGTGTAATAAAATATAGTATTATAGCGTGGGGAGGAGCCTACAAAAACAACCTATCACTAGGGCAAAATATTCAAAACCGACTACTAAAAATTGTGTACAAAAATACTTTTGCTCCGAAAATACCTATGAACTTAAGGGGTATGATACCCATTTTCTTCTCTTGCAAAATTGACCTGAAAAATACATAAATTAATTAATAGCAAATTCTTCTTCTTATATACTAAAACTATAGTTAATATTGATCAAATAAGCTCGAACAGACTTCTGCGGGCCCATCTGGTCCAGAGATATTAAACTTTTAAAATTTTTGCTTTGGCATAAACCCCAGAATGAACCGATAGATGAATTTTCATCTAATAGGGCTTAAAATCTTTGTTTTTGATGTCATTTAGGGCTGATGCATTTTTTTTATTCAATTTTTTTAGTTTAGTATTTTTAAATTAAGAAAAACTCATGAATGAACGAAAAAAAAAATTCATGAATTTTCTCAGTTTTCCTCAATTTTTCTGAGTTTTTCTTTAATTTAAAAACACTAAACCAAAAAAATTTTATAAAAAAAATGCATCAGCCCTAAATGACATAAAAATCAAAGATTTTAAGCTCTATTAGATGACAATCCATCTATTGGTTCAGTCTTTGGCTTACGCCAAACTCCAAAAAACTAAAGTTTTCAAGAAACAACAATAAAAGAACTTGTTGTTTTCTTCTAAAAATTTTCACTCGTATCAACACAATTTTTGAACTATAATTACCACTAGTTTTCTTGAAAGACAACAAAGATGATTAAGTTCTTCTTATCGTACTCCAATGTCATGAAGATAAACTAACATGACTCTTCTCTATTATCTCTCTATCGAACCCTGTCATTGAAGCATTGAATTAATTATTGTCAAAAAATATCAGGATCATTACTATAAATTAATATTTGTACTATATTTCTTTCTTCAATAAGTGGAAGCTTGCAGTAGTCCATGCGGATCATGTTAAAAGCAGCATAATGTCTGTAGTATCAGACAAGGGTGGCATAAGGCTTAGAATTACATATCTGTAACAGCACTTATTCCAACAATTGCCCTTTTAAAATAGGATTTAAAACACAACACTGTATAAAAAAGCACTTCAAAATCATGGTTAAATAGGACCTGATACAGAAAAATAAAAATTCTTTATTTAACTTGACAGCTTGAAGTGATAATGGAACTTTCAAATTTACCTGCTTTGAAATAGTATTATTGTATCCAGGGATGTTTTCTTTGATGATCCTTGAAGATTCTACTCCTTACTTTATTGCAGGATAAACAAATACGTTAGCACTTACTACAAGCAGTCGGTTGTCAAAAAGTAGCTGCGGCGACCGTGGCGACACGACTGAGGCGCGATCCGCGCGCTATATTTAAAACTTTACATTAGAATTTTTGTATTAAAATTTACTTTATACTAATAAAACCCATTTTTTAAAATCTTTATACATTTATAAATATATTGTTCTGATAACATTTATTAATAAATTATAACGTTTTTAGAAATGATTTCAAAAAATCTAAAATTAAAAATTTTCGTGTTATGTGCTATTACTTCTTTGATTTTTTAAATTTTTGCATAAAAATTTATTTTCAAATAGATTATAACATATGCAATCAAAATATGTAATAAAAAAAATTTCCATTTTTTGAAATTTTTTCAGTATCATACCCCCTTAACACAAATGTATGCGTTAGAAAGCGTCAAATATAAATACAATGAAATGAAAAATATATATACAAAATCAACTAGTATAACCAGAAATAAAACAATAATGTTATCTAGAACATACAAAACTGTAAGTGACAAAAGCAGCAATATAAAAGCAATAAAACTATATAATCAACTGCCAAAAGAACTAAAAATCTTAGATATTAATAAAAAATCTTCACTAAACAAACTAAAAGAGTGGATATGTGATAATATATATATATGTAATAGATAAACAGATAAAAAATAAAAAAGACTTGATCCATTGATCAATTGTTAGAATTTAAAAGATCTTATATATTGTTAAAAAATAAAAATGATTATACTTAGTTTTTAAGTTTAGTTTTGAAAGTTTTTTTTCTTTTTTTTATTCCAGACCAGCGCACAGGAGACTTGTTCTCTTCGGCTGGATTACTGTTTTTGTAATGGAATGTAATATTACTCTGGTCAATAAATAAATAAGTAAATAAATAAATAAATAAATAAATAAAAAATTCTGTCAGTTTGACTACTGGAGTCGCCACCGTGGTGCAGACCGTTTCCGACTCCATTTTTGTAGATCAGGCAGATGCATCAAATGTCAGTAACAAATCCTTTTCTAGAAAAAATGTAGTTTTCAACACGAATAAAATAAGGACGAATGAACTGTTCACAGAGAATGCAAAGCTTAAAAATCCTCTAGTCATATCAAGTAACGTAGATCTTACAAAACTCAACATAGTTCAAGAAGACTTTGCATTTGCTGTCTTGGGTTCGCTTTCATCTACCTTAACACCTGAGAATATTTCATTGGTCCAATCACTGACATCCAAGAAAGGAGGAGACGGTTCGAGAAATTCCACCGCTTTGCTGGTTGAGCTTTCCAGTGCTCATCTACACAAACAAATTTTAACTGCAAAATCTAAAGTAACAGGCTTCAGCTCTCGGGATCTTGATTCTAAGCGCTTCAGCTGGGTTTCTACTCTGCCTGTAGCCTCCATTTATTTAAATGAATACTTAATCAAAGAAGATTATATTATATAAAATTATATGCCGATCTTCTAAAAGAGAGTGATGATGCCAAATTTGTTCGCAAATTATCGGCTGAACTTTCGCTACAGCTGGTTCAGTACGGTCCCACGCATTTTACTCCTACGTCTCGCACCTGGATTGACATAATGTTCCTTGATGATAACGACGTCATACTTGAGCACTGTAGCACTCCGGCGACTTTTCATAGCAAACATAGCAAACACAACGATGAGGGCATAACGCTGCCCCAGCAGGCGGCGGGCGCGGTAGCGGAATGGGCGCGAGGCGCCTTTCTGCAGCTCAATGCAGGCAAAACCAAAGCTTTACTTTTTGGCTGCCGCAAGTTCGTCTCGGACTTCTATAGCAAGGATAGGCAGCAGCCTCCCTGCATTGAGCTAGTAGATGGTGTTCGTGTCCCTTTCTGCAACTCCGGGCTGAGTCTCGGTGTTGTGTTAGACTCCATACTTTCGTGGAAGCCTCATTTGGATCACGTAACCAAAAAGTTTAATAGAATTTTATATAGTCTTCGAATCTTTCGGAATTAAACCACCGAGACTCTTCGCAAGCCGTTGGCAGAGGCATTATTGTTTCCTCATCTGGACTATTGCTCTGTAGTATTGTTGGATGCCTCTCAGGAAATAAAGACAATAATTCAAGTGTTACAGAATTCCTATGTGCGATACGTGAAGGGTCTTAGGAGAGACGATCATGTGTCCCCTCACAGGACTGTATCTGTTAATGTACAAGATAATCCGCATCTCTGAACCTATTTACTTAACTCATTTTTTTTTTTTTTTGCCAGACTAACGCAACTGCAGGAAGAAACGCCAAAGAGCTTGTGCTTCCTCTGATGCGGACCGAAACAGGCGTGCGATCATTTAAGGTACAAGGTGCCCGCTCCTGGAACTCCCTACCTGCCGAGATCAGGAATTTACCTTCTCTTAGTATTAGCTTTAAGGTATGAATGTATTTATAGAATGAATGTGTTATATCGGTGTGCGTGTTTATGTACGAATGTGTGTAAATATTGTACATAGTTTTAAATTTGACTGATAGATTGTTACGGTTCGATATTAGCTGCTTGGCAGATATAATGAATGATTAATGGTGACTCGACTTAATTGAGGAGTTTATTATTTATTAAAGTTTTTTGACTCTTATGATGAACGATTCTTGGAGGAATACTTCCTCATTGAATGTCATCGGCAACTTTTCTCTAACAGTCTTACTGCTGTTGAGAATGTGCGCGAGTTTATCGCAACTACTCTTCGCAGTCCTATTGCTGCTTGGAGTGTGCTAGTGTTTTTTGCAACAACTTTTTACAGTCTCATTGCTGCTTAGAGTGTGCCTCCCGTTACTACAGCACTGACATTATCCTTCCTACTGCAGTGATAGGTCAGATAGCCTTTTCGAGGAGATGGTGTTGGTGGTGGTTCCAGAATTTAATCTTGTATTTTGTTTTTACCTCTCGATTTATTAAAATGTCATCTACAACTTCCTTGGAGGTCTCTGGCAGCTCCTTCTCCTTCGAGCTCTGGGAGTCGAATGAATGATCCACCCGAAATGGGGTTTATATAGGCCGAGCGGCCAGAGACCTTTACAACTCAAGTTTTTGTGTTTTCTTAAAAAATATTACTTAAATCTAAATTTTATAAAATACAATCGGTGGAGTTTCCTTTTCTTTATATTTTACATCTAGTTTTGAATTATTATTTAGCGTAGTTTTTTGATAATTTGTTATAGAAGTTCATGGAAGGTTCTAGAAGATCACTAATCCTCAAGCTTCCATGGGCTTCTATTGTTTCTAGCTTCGATAATTTATAATGTGTTAAACTAGTTTCTTTTTTATCATAGCTTACTGTTTATGTAGCAACGTTTGTGGCGTAATTATTGCTTTTTTAAGTGATAAAAAAGGCATCTGACTGTTTGTTTTTTATTGTGGTGCTGTTTATGCTTAAAAATAGTTTGATCTTGAATTATAGTTTGTGTTTTGATATTTGTTTATTTGTTTAAACAAATCAATTTGTTTAAACAAATTAATATTGAACAATTGAAATTTCTTGTTCGTTCTTATCTTAAGTGTTCTAAAATTTAGTCTTTGATTTTAATTATAATTTCTCTTTGAAATAAAATAAAAGATTTAAAGGAAAAAGTTCTCGGAATTCGTACTCTACTATTTACCTTGCGACGTAAAAGAGTTGTACGATTTAAATGCCATGCGTTCTCGGAAGTTTACGCTTTTACATCGTATCATTTAATTTTTGTATAATTCTAATTATCTTTTGTATGATTCGTTAAGGATACGGGATGGGTTTGGTTTGGCCGTTTCAAGATATTCTAGTCAAAATTCCAAGTATTTGTATCGGGATTTTATTTTATTTTGTGAGCATTCATATGATATCACTAATTTTATCAACTTGACTTACTGTGATTTTATAGTATTAATTAGTAGTAGAACGACTGTGATATCATTAGTGTAATATTTTAGTGCAACATTTTTATTTAATTTTCATTTTTACTTATACATTTAACACAATTCTTTTCTTTATTAGTGCAATAGTTTGTGCAATATTTTTATTTTATTTTTATTTTTATTTTATTAACCTGACGCAATTTGTTTTACTTGTTTTTACGATTACTATGTGCGAATTTTAATATGCTCATTGTATTTATGAATTTTTGTACCCTGTTACAAATATCTATCTATCTATCTATCTCTCTCATTCAGCGTATGATGTCATTGCTCTCACAGAAACTTTTCTGTCTCCTGGAGTTCCAGATGCGCCGTATGCTTTAGATGGTTACAATTTCTTGCGTCAGGATCGGATTGACATGGAGGGCGGAAGAGTAGCTCTATGCATTCGAGACTGTTATGCGACTAAAATTATAGCTAGCTCCAATCATCAATTCGACAAGCCGGAATATCTTATTGTTGAGGTCAAGCAAAATGCAGTAAAAATGCTTCTAGTTCTAGTCTATCGTCGACCTCATGCGGCTTACCCAAGTGAACTGTTTGAATTACTGTCTGAACTGCTGTCGAGCTATACTGATGTCATAATTACGAATAACTTTAACTTTCCAATGCACCGTGCGCATGCAGACTCTGTTTACTTTTCTAATCCTACGTGAACATAACCTATCACTAGTCCAGTCTGCACCAACTCATCATGTCTTTAGGGATGATGGTACTCGGAGCAGTACCTGGCTTGATCTCTTTATTGTTCCGTCTATTGACGTAGGCCGTAAGTACTTTAAGACCGGTACGCGCCTCGCGGCTGGTCATGATCTCATTTCATTGGAGTACAATTTTCCTTCGCTGACTACAAACAATAAGGAAATCACTACGTAATCTTAAACGATTAAACCTCGGCCGCTTTCTTGATGGTTGTGCTTCTAGTCGTGTATATACTTTTCCGGCTGAGCTATAGAGGAAAATGCTCACCCCACTCAGAACCTGTCTACTCAAGTAGAGACCCTTACCCAGTGCCTCATCGCTACGCATGACTCTTATGCACCTTGTCATAAAGTGACTCTTCGCAAGAGAAACAAACCGTAGATTTCAAATGACATTCGCGTGCTCATGGATGCCTAACGAGCGGCATATCGCCCCCCCCCCCCCGGCGCTCCAACCAGTACGCTCGCAACACTTACGATTGAAAAATTTTGATTTCAGTTATAAGTCATCTGCTTATGTAAGCTTTGATTAAACATTTAATTAAATATCCCAATTTATTGATCCACTGACTTAATTTTAATATTTTATCTTCAATTATATTTTAATAATTATAATAAAAGTTTTTACAAAATAATTTAGAATAAATTGGAAACTATATTGGATATGATACTACATAAGTTTACTAAAATATTTGTCAAATATGTCAGCAATCTTTATTTTGAAACTATTTGTTATTTTTCGTGTAAGATTTATATATTATTATAATGAAACAGCACGAAATAGTATAAACTCATTTTTAAAAGATTTTGCGGGATGAAAATAGTCTAAAAATACATTTGCTAACATTATTATTGAAATGTTGCTACAATATTGCTCTATAAAATATTAAACCGAAATATTATTAGAAAATTGCGGTAATATTGTCGAACAATGCATTGGGAAACAATATTAGAATCGTATTACTTCAATAGTTTTGAGAAATATATAAAAGTACAATTTTGTGTTAATATTGCCTCAATGTAACGCAGCAATACTCTGCAGTAGAAATCCAGTGGCACGGTAGTGCCGCGGAGGCGAGTTTGAGAAGCAGACGACGCGGCACCCGTTCCTCTATTTTCTTCTCGTTTCATGTTTGCATTTTTCATTATCAAAAAAATAATGCTTAGCAATATTATTCCTAAGCTATTTTTGGTATATCATCATATTTATAG
>JAWWEO010019479.1:0-14166 GCA_035582975.1 Ormyrus labotus | reverse complement strand
GGAGCATAACCGAGAGGTTTGAAGCCTGTCGGGACTCGTATTATGTTTAAACTAATCCACTAGTTTTTACATAACAGCACTAAAGCAGAATGTGCGCTCGACAAATATAGCGAGGGTAAAAGAGGAACAAGTAGAATTGCTACCTTTATAAATGATAGTTCAGATATATTACCCAGAATTTCATTAAAATTAAAAACTGTATAGTTAGTTTAATGATAGACTCAGGATCTCACAGTAGTTTAATTAAAATTCATAAATTACCTGCGGATATAGATATTAATATTAATGATGTAATGCAATTTAAAGGAATTACAGATAACTTAGTACCTTCATTAGGGGCAATAGACATGAAATTTTTTGCTGATAATGTAAAGTTTTACGTAATCGAGGATTCGCTCAAAATTCCTTATGACGGTGTTTTAGGAATAAAATTCTTGCTAAATTCCAATGCAATAGTAAACGCGCGTGTTCGCTAGTGAGTAAAAAGTGGAAAAAACTATCAAGAAAACATCAAGGTGACGGTATCACCGACGCCCACCGACGCCCGCCGTTGCAGCACCCGCTGGGTTTCTACAAGGGCCATCCAGGCCCAATTGTGTACATCATCGCCCAGAGCGCGGAAGCAGTAAGAAAAGGAAAAAAAGTAAGAAGAAGTGTAATAAATTTAACTTTAGTAAAATAAGAATTAGAGTTAGAGAGAGAGAGAGACAGTTAAAAATAAATAAAGCAGTGAATATAAAAAAGGGTATGTTAAAATAAGTTAAAATCCTAACGATTCCGTTTCCCGATTAGTCAATAATTTCGTGATCCTCGCGACGCAGGCCGTACGGCGGCGAAATCGGCCCTGCCCGATAAATTTCTAATTTTTGAAATAGGAAAAGAAAAACATTGTTCGTTCCACCTTCTGTGGAACGTAACAGACCTTATTCGGTAGTCTCTTCAAAAACTTAGCTAATTGCTACAGTCTTTTTTTCTTAAATCGATCTTACCAAGGCGACCTTTACTCAAAAAGTCTCAGAGCGAACGTCTATGTAACGTACTGCTGGGCAGTATAAACCTTGTTCCTGTTAATTAATACAATCATTGTTTCTTTTTCTTAAAATATTATACATATTGCGTAGATATAAGAAAATTTAGGCTTATCAAATTCAAATCCGATGACTCAATCATTATAGACTCATTATATTCAAGAATATTTAATCGCACCAGTAAAACAGATGTTATAGATAAAAAAATGTCACTTCCTCCATACCCCGCGTATCTTTTATTTACACAAGTGCGGCTAGTCCGAGTAACAAAGACATCAGCTGATGGTCCTAATCAAAAACTAGCCCCACTCGTGTAAAAATAAGATGATGAAATAGAAAATTCGGCGATTTCAGGCCTATAAAAACCCGCACATTTCACGAATTTTCGCCTTTCGCACAAGTATCTCGTAGCAGTCAAGAAGTGCGTAATCCAGTGCCCGGTCTAGTTCCTGATCGTAAGTCTTAGAAAATTTATTGTATTCGCGCCGGAAGGTTTTCTCTCTTAGACTAAACAGCGTAATCTACACATTATTTTATTTTACATAAAGTATATTGTATCCACGCCCGAAGGTTTCCTCTTAGTTTAATCCGCGCAAACATACATAATTTTAGACGCAAGACACATAATCAACTTTTATTATTCACTTTGAACATTGAATCGAGTGTGCCGGGTGCCGTCGAATTCGATTAGCTACCGAGGCCGAAGCAGCCGCAGAAGACAGCGACCCCAAGCGCGAACACACAGGATTATCGTTTGAAAGCAACGCAGTATCGGAAATTAGCTTTTCTGAGGAAGAAAATGAAGACTCCGTGAGTTCCGTCGAACCTTCTACGGTAGATGAAGATGAAAACAGCAGCCCAGAATTTGAGTTACCTTCCAGCGACACTGAAAGTGTGACATATTTAGCACCAGGAGAAAACGAGGAAGATGATGAAGCGGTAGCGTATTTTTCCCCGAGGGAAGAGGAGATTGACGATGAAGACGAGTGTTACTTGGCTTTACTTCCCTATGAAGTGACACCTGTAGATATACTACTGTGGCTGCTGACACATGAGGAGCCCGGGGCAACAAGCGATTTCTACGAAGTGCGTTGCGCCATTTTTACGGAATTTTATTCATCACCTTCTCTGCCGCGGGAAAGGTTCGTAACGAACGAGGAGGGAACTGCATAGCTTTATCAGTCTTTCCACCAAGTATAGATGTTAAGCTGAACGACTGTAAGTAATTTTTATTTTTTTTATATTATAATAATAATTTTTAATTGAAATATTTATAATAATTAAATCTAATTTTAATTTTTGAATTACAGATCTTCGCCATCTGCTGAATGGAACAGCTCTTGTAGATAATTATCTACTTAATTCGCCGTTTATTCGAGACTCCTTAGACCGCATTAAACATATGCCCGGTGCCATAAACAGGCGATGGTTCATGGATATGGCTGATGACTTAGACTCCAATTTATATAAAATTATAGATGTTGAAGAATTGAAGGAGTTTTTGCAAAGCGTAGAGACCGCGTTTACAAATCCTCCCGAATTATAAAAATAAATATTACAAGAATTTTTAAAACACATGAAAATAATATTTTTAAAAAACTTTACAAGGTCTTTTCCTTTAGGATACAGGATCTAAGATTTTCTCCTCTCATTAAATTATCAAGATTATAATAAATTAACCGTTTACTAAAAAAATAACTCATAAAATCAATATAATTTAGTAATAAATTGAATGACACAAAATTGTTCGCGAAAATTGCATTTATGCAATTGTCTACGAGCCAAGTAGCCGCGAGATAAATCCTCGAGGGCTCAGCTAACAACTATTGAACATTTTGGATTAGTCGGATTGTAAAATACAGGCAGTAAAGCCCGTGTCGCGATATATTTTTTTTATCCATATTTCCTTCGAAAATCGGATCGTGAAATCGTGTTCTCTGTCCGCGTTATTACGGAAACATAGATGAAAAAAGAGAGAAATTAAATTTTGTATTATGTCAAATAGTGATATTTGACGTAACAATTTTAATAAAAGGAACTTAGATATTGAAAATAAAACCATACATACCCTTTCAATACGAAAAAGAGAGAGTTTTATCTTTGTATTAAGTCATTTAACAATATTTCATGTAACAAAATCATTTAAAAGATGTTAATTATTTAAAATATCTTGCTTCTTTTTTATTATTAAAATTTTGCATTATTAATTAATGATGATTCTTATAAAAATAAATTTTAAAATCATTGTTCTTTTTATTATACTGGAAATTTACTAAAATATTGACTAACTTAAAATTTGTGATTTTATTGTAAAATGTTATTTATCTTTTTGATTAACAATTAAAATTTTTCATTTTCGCAAAGTTATATTTAGACTTTAATTACAAATGCGGAAGGTCTATGGATCCGCATTTCTGCTGGCGACCGAAGCGTCGTGGACCGAAAAGGAGAGTACCTCCTTGTCACAGACTAAGCGGCATAGGTGGCAGATGTGTAGGGTCAGTGACTTGTGTTCTGCTTACACTTGTGTATTTGACAGTGATAGGTGCCGCCATACCAGCCCCAAGTTCGGCCAGCTAAGACTGACACTAAGTATGCGCCGCTTCACCCCCACACCACGGGTTACCCATTGGGAAGAGCCCCCCGCGGTGTTTGGCGCCCACATCCGTATCTTCGGGGAGATTTGCCCGTTTATAGGGCCCCCCTACTTGGATGATAACACGCATCAGGTTTATATTTCGCAGCGCGCGAGCTGGCATTAGTCACGCCCGAACGTTTCAGAACCTGAAGAGTTCGATCACTTCGTGCTCGCAACCGGCGTCGCTCCGTGTCTCGCTCCCGCACCGTGGTGCGTGCCGCCTACATCTTTGTATGCGAGGGGGATATACCCGTTTATAGGGCACCCCCTCGCAAGATGATGGCGCGCGGCAGCCCTTACTCGGCAGTGGAGACGGAATTACCACTCGTGCCTCCACCTTTCAGCGACTGTCGAGCAGGACCACTCCGTGCTAACCGTACTTTTGGTCGGATCGAAGTCGCCGACCAAGGAACTAGGCTCTATTGCCTTCCCCCTGCCAAGTATGTTACTGTGAATGAAGTGTCAGTATTATTAGCTGTGTATCTGTATCGCTATGCTGTCGAGTTGTTATAAGTGTGCTCCCTCCTCCTTTATCCGGGCTTGGGACCGGCGCCGCAGAAACGTAGTGTCACTATGAATCTACGGTGGCGGAGTTGCCATTTAGACCGGTAAACATAACCTCAGCGTTATTACCACCGAGAGAATCTCAACAGATATCTTAAATGATATCAACGAAATCTTAGATGATATTTGGCCTGCAGCTGGAGATCAAATTAGCAACGAAGAAGCTAATGCATAGCTAGACAGGCTTTTCGTAGAAAGTTAAGAATCTCTTAAGTAATAATACGGCGTTGTACTACCTTTTATTTCAAATTAAAAGTTATTAATGTGTAAATTGCATAATTTGATAAAATATTAGTTTTTTTTAATAAACAAAAAATATTAATTACATAAAACATTTAATGCTGGTTATCGCCACTAAATCCTCCCTTATATAATCTCTATTTAATTAAAAAAAAATGTATTTAAAAGAACAGTTAACTTTACTAAACTAATAAGACTCAACGCGCTTCACGCCCACTACTTTCCTATTTAAAATTATAGACATAATTTTCAGTATGATTTTAATATTACTTGATTTAAACATACTAGAGAGTAATGTGACATTAAACAAAATAATAATGAAATAAATAATAATTTAAAAAATATATATGTTAAAAAAATGGTAATCCTTTAATTTTAATTCCATTTCAATTATTTAGTTCCAAACATTTATGAAAATTCAAATCTAGTAATCCAAGCAGGTGAAACAGATTATCGATCCTATTCTACACCCAATAATGAAAATCAATCTTTAGATACTTTACAATATCCACTAGTCGATTATTTTAATAAATATTAAAATTTGTTTTATTTTTTCAATATTCTGTACCACAAAAAAATTTTTTTTGCCTAGCGGGCCGAAACTACTGCTTTCCCTCCCGGCGCCGAATCGGGAACGTTGTATTTTCGTCCTCGCTAGGCAAAAAAATAGTATACGCTGCACAGGAGGTAAAATGGCAAGCCCATAGCACGTGTTTGATACCCTCCTCCATCCTCCGGGTCCGGTGTCAATTTACACGCGCTATGAGCTTGCCATTTTACCTCCCTAGGTGCGTAATATACTATTTTATATAATTTGCTACTAAATTGAAAGTTATTAAGCAAAATTTATTTATTATATTTAATTATCACTAATTTGAAAGTTTACTAGATTTAATTTGATTTTGAACAAATAATACGATTTTTTCACTGCTAGCAGAGAGCATTAATAAAATTTAACCGAGTAGTCACGCTAAAATTTAACCTAATTCAAGTAAATTTTACTTTAAGGAACTTCTGCCCCTCGATTATCGTGGTTTTTATGATAAATTTGATAGAAAATGTTGACTATGTAGGAATAAATTAATTCAAGAACATCTAATAGTGTATAATTATGATACACCTACTCATACCATTAACAGTAACACATTCGGTACTTACCATATTTGTCGTTGTAGTCTGGTAGTATCAAATTGCACATCACAAAATAGTTTATTATGAAGAAATTTTACATCCTTATTGGCCAACTAAGTTGTAAAGTTTCCTGGCTTGCCGCTTGCACTCGAATGCTGCTAAACACAGACTGCCGACCGTTTCACTATGCCGGCACCTCAAGACAGATATTCACTACCCCCACCATATGCCAAATACGTGCGCGCACTGCGGCGCCTGCTTCCTCCGCCATCCCCCATGCATCGAAGCACTAACAATAAGTGCCTAATTTAGAAAAAATTTTAACACACTAAAACCCAGATTGCTTACTTTTGCAGATTCTTTGGAAAAGGAACAAATCGTAAATGAGCCACACTTAAATACTTTTCGAGGCTTTGCACCCGCACGTTTGCACTCGAATGCTGCTTAGCGCAGACTGACGACTGTTTCACTATGCCGGCGCCTCAAGGCAGGTATTCGCTTCCCCCCACCATATGCCAAATGCGTGCGCGCGCTGTGGCGTCTGCTTCCTCCGCCTAGAGCAATAATAAAATTTTAACGAGTAGTCACGCTAAAATTTAACCTAATTCAAGTAAATTTTACTTTAAGGAACTTCTGCCCCTCGATTATCGTGTTTTTATGATAACTTTGATAGAAAATCTTGACTATGTAGGAATAAATTAATTCAAAAACATCTAATAATGTATAATTATGATGCACCTACTCATACAATTAACAGTAACACATTCGGGACTTACCATATTTGTCGTTGTAGTCTGGTAGTATCAAATTGCACATCACAAAATAGTTTATTGTGAAGAAATTTTACATCCTTATTGGCCAACTAAGTTATTAAGTTTCCCGACTTGCCACTTGCACTGGAATGCTGCTAAACACAGACTGCCGACCGTTTCAACTCACAAGCGGGAATGAGCTGTTTTGCGCCCTTGGTACACAATGTACTATTTCGAGGCTTTGCACCCGCACGTTTGCACTCGAATGCTGCTTAGCGCAGACGGACGACTGTTTCTCTATGCCGGCGCCTCAAGGCAGGTATTCACTACCCCCACCATGTGCCAAATGCGTGCGCGCGCTGCGGCGTCTGCTTCCTCCGCCATCCCCTATGCACCGAAGTACTACTATAAGTGCCTAATTTAGAGTTTGCCTAAGTGCCTAATTTTAAGTTTCCTGGCTTGCCTCTTGCACTTTTTAACTCGAATACTACCAAACAAAGACCGTTGCAATAATAAAATTTTACCGTGCTGAAACGCTAAAATTTAACTAATTCAAGTAAATTATATTCTACAAGGAAACTAGCCCTGCTCGACCTCACTGATTTTAATACTTTTTGGATATGTTGTACTACATCGAAAAATATTTGATACGCATTTTTCGTTTGTGCTAATTCGGCGATTTAAGGGGTGAAAGTCGCCCCTAAAGTTCCCCCTAAAAAATGGTTTTTCTTAGATTTCTCGGAAACTGTTTTGAATTTCTCGTTGAAACAAAGTAAATATTATGTGTTATTCAAAAACAAGTATTTGTGTATTATTTTGACCGATAAGGGTTGCATCCCCTGGTTTTTATAAGAAAAAAATTATATATTTTTACACCTTTACCTACATAAATCTTCTAAAATTTGTCGAATCTGAAAAGAAATCATCGCATTATAAATAAAATTAAGAAATAAAATAAACATAATTTAAAACTATGTTTTTAATTATTATAAGGGTAAAACACCTCCAAAATTACAAAATTACAACTCCAATAATGTATTAATTAATTTCTCAAAAACTGCTTCGAGTCGTGTACTGCTCGAGGTATGTGTGCACGACACGGGCAACCGTACACAGAGGTAAGAGTTAGTCGAACACACATACAATAAACGGCACGGTACCCAATTGTAGTGGGGCGGATGTAAGAACCCGCTGTACGCTCGAAAACGCGGAAAAGTATTGTCCACGCTCGATCTAAAGAGCTGATTTGAAAAGTTAAAAAATGGATTTTTAAAAAATTCTGGCATATAGAGAATAAAAAAATACATCTTTTTTGTATTTAAAGTTTTTTCATGAGATTATTAGTTTATTAAATAAAATTTGAAAACGGATTTTTTTTTCAAATTGATATTTTAAAGTTTTTTGAAACGTAAATTGCTATATTTCAGTTAAATATTATTTAATCGTTTTGAAATTTCGTGAGCATACGTGAAATACTTTCGGGCTACCGGCGAACTAGCAAAAAATGTTAAAAGTTAATAACTTTTATAATTATTTAATTTTAAAGTGGAAACGGCGACTTATTAATCTAATAAACTTCATAGAGAAAAAGTCCTTAATATTTAAAAAAAAAAAAAAAAAAAAAAAAAAAAAAAAAAAAAAAAAAAAAAAAAACAAAAAATAAAAAAAAAAAATTATTAAAATATAATTAGCCGCGCAATTCGATTTTGTGTCCTGGCATTCGGGACGCAGAATGCCATTTTTGCGTATACATGTCCGTCGAAAAATTGCAATTTCGGATATCCGCATGAAGTGGCGCTATTATCACTGTACACACAATTATAAACTCACCTTGAATTTGATTTTTTCACTTTCCATCTTCGATATTTTTATAGACGGAGACCTACAGTTTATACTGGATTCCGAACCACTAGTTTTAATATTATTAGACCCTTTTAAATGAATACAGTGGTGTACTAAGGTCAGTTTTCAACGGAGATCGAGATTGCACTTGAGTCCTTCTGGTTAAAGGTTCGACATTGTATAAACTGAATTAACAAATGTTAAATTAACAAATGCTTGTATAAAAATATGCTATTCATGTGAATATTTTTAAAGGCGACGAAACTATCTTAAAAAAAGTAAGAAAAAAATTATCTTTAGTTGACGGTATTTTTAAAAATATTTTTAAAAACAATTTTTGTAACTTACAAATTTTTCTTAAAAAAAAATATTTTCTTGAAATAAAGAATATCGTAGTTAAACCTAATATTAAAAATTCTTTAAAAAAAATCAAAACAAAATTATGCGTGTCTGGTTGAAATCGAAGTTACAGTTCCCGAAATAAAATTGTACATACCCCATGTATATGGGATACGCTTGCACCACGCAGTCATGTACGCACGCATACATAATCACACGCACACACGAATCCGTACTGAAATTTTTTAAAAATAGTATATTATGATCACTGAAACCTTAAAACACACTACTATCCTTTATTTAAAAGAAATAAAATTTTTACTATTACAAAGCTTCCTCTACAAGAGAGCCAAATACTTTTCTAATTATACTGCATTTTGATTCGTAAGTTTCATAAACAAAAGGAGAATAATAGGTAGCAAAGTTTACGCTGAAGAAGAAGAAACTAACGTTCAGTATAAAATCGAAGGAAACACTCAACGAAAGAGGGATTTTTGTATACTCGATAAAAAAAGAATTTTAAAACATTGCATTAAAATAAATAATTTGAAAAGCTATGATTTTCAATATTAAATTATTATATAATATTAAGTAATATTAAATTTATATATTTCTGCTACGTCGCGCGACTTTCCGCGCGACTTTCTGCGCTACTTTTGGCTCGATAAAGTCGTGCGAAAAGTCGCGCAGAAAATAGTGCAAAAAGTGACGCGACAAGTTGCGCGCCCATTTTCAAAAGGGTGAAAGTACTGAACTTCCTTCAAATGGGAAAATCGTAGGAAAAACGTGAAAAATAAGGTTTTCTTTAACTTTTCACTACAGCACATACATTTTCTAGTGAAAACAACAGAAAAACGCAGTTTTCACTTTTCTTTATATAAAACTAGGGGTTTTTGGGGTCGATAAATTGATATTTGAGGTCACTGAAGCCCTTTGATGTCTACCGACCGAGAAAATCAAGAAAAACGTGTTGAAAAATGATTTTTTTTGCATTTTTAGCTGTTCTCCCCAATGAATAGCATATTTTAAGTTGCACCAATCGATAGAGCGGGGAAAAATACTTGATTGAACAAGACATTGAACGTGCTTTTCTCATTCTTTTATGATTTATCTAATACCAACAAATTGTTGGAAATATTGTAATTCGGATTGTTTCGTATTGATTTCTGATATAGTATTTGCAATTATTCATAGTAAAATAATTTATAAGTCTAATTAATAATTTCTCAAAGCAAAAAAATATGCAGATTCTTCTGCAGAAAAATCTGCAGAGAAACGTCCAGAAAAATTTGCAGAAAAAAATTGCAAACATTTCTGCAATGTTTTTGTCTAAAAGCAATTCTGCATAAAAATCTATAAGTAATTCTGCAAAAAAATCTGCAAGAAATTTGCAGAGAAATCTAAAAAAAAATTTGCTAAAAAAGGTACTTGAAATTTGCCAAAAAAGTTCTACTAAAAATCTGCTTTTCATTATACTTAAATCGATGACAAATTTAGCTCGTCTACATTCATTTTTCTCTAGTTCAGTTTTTAGCTAGATTCAAGGCCACAAGGCTTACGTAGTCCGAATATACACATAATGAATCCGCCAAATGAATGATATTAAAACTCTTTTAGAAGAATTCAAAAAGAACTTAATAAATGCGTCGAATTCGTTAAGAATTCTTTAAGTTTCCTTTTTTTGTTGCATTTGGTCGTAAAATAAACTTGTAGAATTCATTAGATACTCGGGTTCGAGTTTGGGATAGAGCTCTACTCAGTATCAGCTCTAAAAGCCTGCACCATGGCCGGTATGTGGTCGTGCGGTAATTATACATTCCAGGTTGATGTTAACAGTTCAGAAAACGGTTTTCTGCGAGCAAAGTTGGCCGATTGACTATGGATGCGAAGCAGCACTTTCCCGGTCGGGGACTTCAATATCTAGGTAATCGACTGGGGCAGCAAGACAACTAATGCTAGAGCACAAACATTTTTAGAGGCGATGACTTCGCTGAACTTGGTTTTAATGAACAGCGGGAACGAACCCACATTTGCAAAAGGCGAGGCAGCATCGATCGTGGACCTCACATTCGTGAGTATCATGCCCTTCTCAGATGTAGCTACTCGTGGGAGGTTAGGGATATCTACACCGCCAGTATCGAATAATATTCTGGGAGATGTCCAGCAGCCGAATAGCCAAAACTACAACTAATAATTAAGATAAAAGAAATTGTCTGGAAGGCAGGCGCCTCCGATCTGCTCATTTCGGGAAACCTTGGACAATCACATCAATGACAATAGTATTGAAAAGGCAAATGATGCAATCACGAGAGAGAAGGCCTGTGATGCTGCCGTATCTCAAAAACTTACAGCCAGAAGATTCTCTCCATTGAAGAAAAAACTGCACGAAATTTTGGAGATTTATCTGCAAAAAACTCTACAAATCATTGTGCAGATGAATTTGCAGAAAAATCTGCAAAAAATATGCTAGAAATTTGCAATAAAATATGTTAAAAATATGCTATTTTAAATATATAATATTTGATTCGGTGAGAAATTATCAGTCCGTTTTACAATTAGATTCAAAGTCAAATTTTACTCGATATCGGTAACAACTCGAGGTAGAATGTAGCTCGATTTATAACTCCATTTTAAGTAAATCCTCCCCCCATCCAGCAAAATATCCACATATAGTTGATTTAATGGAAGTCATAATTGTCAATGGAAGCCAAAAATATTCTTGTAAAATTGAGCTGAATATGGAGATGAATTCAATAAAAACTCGTGGTGAAAATAGGGGTCGGTTCACCTAGTTATCGGAATGAATCTATCATATTATTAATGTGAACATTATGTTTTGCCGATAATCGTGTTTAATCAACTAAAACTTTTAGTTGGAAATAAAGCTGGATCAGCAGAAACTTAACTATAAGAAATTGAATACAAAGCAAGGAGTATTCTTTTTGATATTAATCCGAATTCTACCGTGAATTGTGTTATAAAATTTCACCGAATTGAACTTTGATTCAGCTGGATTTTCCTTTTTATCATTGAATCTAGAACTAACCTTCAATTAACCTGGAAATTGAGTTAACTTCTTCTGACCGGCACCATGAATGCACAAATGAAATTTTTTTTTTCATGGATCTATTATTAATTTGCTCTAAAAACTTAAAATATACAGACATATATCCCTTAATGTATATATTTTCTTATATAAATGTGTGTCAACAGATGTGGACACTAGTAGTGTTTTGAATGAAAAATTACGTAGGAGTCATTTATATATTCAAAAAATAACCCACTACAAACCCCAACCCCTTTAATCCCACGGGTTAACCGAGTTATTACAGAAATAATTCACAATAAATATTTTTTATAGCACTTTTAATTTAATAACGGTCGCGATAGATTTTGTTTTCTTCCCACTGCAATTATAATAGGTAAAAATTAATTTTTAATTAAATAAAGTGATCGCTTCTCGTAGAATTTTATTCAAAGTAGTTAATGCCATCGGCGATTTCATAAAAAAAAATTAGGACGCATCACAATCGTAAATCCAATATTTGTCCACATATGTGGACGTCGGAGTTTGCCAGATTCTACCTCAAACCAAATTTTCAAAATGAACTGAATTGAACCTAACATCAAGCTGGAAGTTTAGCTATTCTTTTTCTTCGAATCGACTTAGAAGTACAGATGTAATCCATCTCCAATCAACCTGCAAATTGAACTGGAGTACACCTGCGATCAAGCTGGAAATAAAGCTGAATGAAATCTTGAACCGCAGTACAAGAAATCAAGCTAGATTTTATCGGAAATCGACTAGGCAATAAAGCCAGATTCTACCTTGAAATAAGCTGCAAATGCGAAATTAGTTTTGATATTGAACTGAATTTGATCTGGTATCATGCTGTAACCTACCACCAATTAATCTAGAAATTGAGTAGAATACATCTGCAAACAAGGTGGAAATTAAGCCACAGTATACCTGCAATCAATCTAGAAATAAAGCTAAACACTACCTATAATCGCCATGCAGGCAATCGAGCTACATTTTAGCTTAAATCGAGCTAAAAGTCATGCAAGATTCTACTTGGAAACAAGCTGTAAAAATTAAATGGTTTGGACCTGAAGTCAAGCTGGAAGTTACCTCAATTTCCAGTCTATCTGGAAATTAAAATCAACATTGAACGTATTTGGAAATCTAGTTGAATTTTACCTTATACTGACTTGAAAATCGTCTTGTGTTGTTGTTGCAATTAGCTGAATTATCTTGAATCGAATTAGAAGTTAATTCTGATTTTACCTCCAACAGTGCTGGAAAATCATCAGTCGACGCCTTCTATTTATATAATGCTACCTCATATGACATTTCGTGAAGATTCTAACTCAAATGTTTAGGCAATATAACGCTATCTCAAAAAATCAAGCAATAAGATTCTATCTCATTTTTCCCGGCAATACGATTCCGACAATACGATTACAAAAGAGCAATGCAATATAATTCTAACTGACGTTTCCAAACAGCAAGATTCCAACTTGCGCTTGCGTTCAATATAATTCTAACTCGCAAGTAAAGCAACATCATCCTAATTCGCACATACTTATAATATAATTGTATTTCGAACCTCTTCCTCGAGATCACTCAGTAGTGCCCCCACTCCGTGCCGATGATGCCACAATTTCAAAACTAAAAGAAAGGTTTGCAAGAGCCACCTGCTGTGCTATCCCGCGTTCCACTTCCACTGACAATCATCATTCTCTAACTTTGGGCCGGACTGCCAGTGAGTCCACACGGATTACAGACGGGATGGGTAAACGAAGAAGACACGACTCTTCATCTGACGACAACGATTCGCTCGAAAGACGACTACGACGTATCAAGAAAAAGCTGAAGAAGAACAAGAAAAAACGTAAGCATAAGGGGGGTTAGGTTTCTTGTTTCAGTTAGTGAATCGGCATGCATTAGCGAGATTATAAATCAACAACATGAACTCAAAAATTAAGAAAATTGACCAGGTCAATTTATTTTATGCACAAATTCTAAAAAAGTTGAAAGCCAGGCCACAAGACAGCAAAAATGGCAGCTATGGCGATTGAGAGGCTCGGCCGTTACACGGCGAACGTGAAGTCCCTGACAGAAGCATAGCTGGGGTCGGGCCCCTGCTACAACTGTTCGACAGTTGCCTATAAAAATAATACATGGAAAGAATGTGTACACATAGTAACCTTATAATCTCGCTTAAGGGTAGGGTACAGTCAAAAATCATCAAAAAACTCAATTTATTTTTATTTTAGAAATGTGTTCTAGAAGTATCAAAGAATGTGTTAGAACACTCATTAGAGTCAAAATAAAAAAATTTCAATGCTTAATTTTTAAATAATAAAACAAAAAAACCGCTACCAAGTCATTGGCAGTAGGCTTCCTCCTATCTAATTTATTGTTCCATTATTATCTCATTTTTATTATTATTTTTTTCTCTTTAAATTGGCCTTTGTTCGATTCAAATATCTCAATCCTATCATTAAAAAAACCGCTGCCAAGTCATTGGCAGTTAGCTTCCTCCTAACTAATTTATTGTTCCACTATTATCTCGTTTTTATTATTATTTTATTTTTATATGCTCATTTTAGAATTTAATGAAAAGCT
>JAWWEO010019478.1:0-14174 GCA_035582975.1 Ormyrus labotus | reverse complement strand
TTTAACAGCATCTTATGGAAAATTTGTCCAAAGAACATCTTTGTTGGACTTGATACGTTAAAACTTTCAGCAAGAATGATATACGTTTATTAATAACAGGCAAATATCTTGTCAAAGAATAAACAGAAGTATGATTTTCAAAATCAAACCAGAACCAACCAAGCTTTTTTGTGACTCCTGCGTATACGCAATGCATGACATCCACAGCGGTGGTTTCTATAAATTTATAAATAAATTTTGAAAGTGTGCAAGGCCCTTTAACACCTACAACATCATTTTTTATTCTTATACTTTCTTCAGCGAATTTAAGTGTTTCGTTGGTAGTGCGCATTTCAATTTGGTCTATGTAAGGATAAACATGAACATTTTCTACTCTTTCTCCTTTTAATTTACAATGTTGACATCCAAAATCTCCGTTATATTGTTTCATATTTAGAAAATGTGTATGGTAAGTCACAAGTACCGCACATAATTATCCCTTTAACCTTTTAGCTGCGGGGGTGGTCGATATATCGACCAGCAGTCAGGTCGGGGACTCTACTTGAGGTATCCAGTGATTATATGGGTAAATTTTGCATTTTATAGGAGGTCGATTTGTACTGTAATTTCCCCGCAGCTAAAAGGTTAACCAATTCAGAATTTGTTTGATTTGCAAAATAAAAATAAACACCTTTGTATAGCTTTTTTAAACTATCGCAAAAAACTCTAAGAAATAAATTAACGACAGGTTTTGAAGGCCCAAACCATAAGCCAGCTAAAATTACATTTTTTTTATTATATCTATGAATATACGGTAATTCGTTTATCACTAAGTAGAAAGGCCAAATACTTAATTTTGAGGAGCGAAATAAAGGCCGCCCATCCGTGTTCCAAGTGAAGGAAATATTATTTGGATTTTCTAAAAATTTATTATCTACTAATTCCTTATAGATCGAGCCATCATAAATATCTTCCAAATTATCTGGATAAATTTTTTGTCGAGTTAACCTACTTTTTAATAATTCTTTGAAACCGGGCTGTAAAAATAATTTTTGCAATTGATTGAGGATAGGAATTTCTATAAAATAACTGGATACCGTTTTGTTACTGCAATTGCTACAATCATCTGCCTCGGTTTCTTGTTTTCATGTTTTACAAAAGTTGCTGAAACATTTTTAAATATTTTTTTTAATTTATAAATCGTTTTTACGCAGTAATTTGGTTTTATGCAGTGTAGAGATATTATGGAAAGGATTTTGCTTAAAAGAACGCCTGTCATTTTAAACCGAAGTATTAGTGATAATATTAACAAAATATGTTCACCCACTGTAATGGGAGATGAGCCAGGATATAGCGGCTTATCTCCATTTTCAACTGAAAATTCAAGGTTTTCATTGTCGAAGATTTCCTCCTCGTTGCTTTCCGCGTCGCTACTTTGCTCGTCTTCGTCGATTTCAGCATTACTAATTTGCTCGTTTTCATCACTTTCGGCGCCGCTACTTAATTGCTTGTCTTCGTTTTGAATTTCACTGTATTCCTCGTCATCGCTTTTAATATTACAAATAGCCTCTTCACTTTCAATTTGTTCACTTCCCCAATTTCTGTCAAACGAACCTAAAGTATTCGAAGCTTTATAGTTAAAAGGTCGGCAATTTAAAATTAACTTAAATTATTTGCATTATATATTAGAGGTTAATTAAAATTATTAAAAATCAAAATTTAATTTCGAGGAACTGAAATCCTCGTGTCGGTACTCAATGAGAGCAACGTCTCGCACCGAGCACGCACTAAGCTAACACACTGAACTAACCGCACTTAACATTGCACAGCAGCTAGGTTAAATCCACCGTTTAAATCTAAATTAACACAATTAACCTCTATTAATGCAAATTTGAATATTAATTAATCTAATAAATTTAAATTACTTTCTGAGCTTTCATTCTCTGAAATAGATGAAGCGTCGCTTTCTAAAATAGGATTCCTCAAATATAATTTTTTATAAAAGTACTGCTTCGAACGCGAATACTTAAAATAACTTGATACTTTTTTTGGCATTTTAATTATTTTAAAAATAGTTAACTGCTGCACTGTTTAAATAAAACATTTATCCGTTATCTATATATAATCAAAAGTTTTCACGACTAAAAAATTAGACTACTATATGTGCATACTTCATATGGTAGACAAATTTTTCACAATTAAAGTTAACCTTTTAAACATCGATAACGTCGATAACGTAAACGTCCTAAAAGATGTATCATTTAATTTTATGGACAGAGTGCAGCCCTCGTACCACGAGTATAGTGAGCGAAAAAAAAATTCGTCATAAGAAAACAAAAGTATTTGCGAAATGGGAGGATTCTAAGTGGTATCCGGCCAAAATAATTCAAAGTAGTAGTAAGTAATTTCAGAAGTAATAATAATATGAAAGCAATAAGTATAATATAAATTTATTTAATTTTTTTTCAGGTGATTTAGAATTTTTGCAGAATTCAGAAGTATTAACTGACGGCACAGTTATGACCCGGCGGGCCCCCGGCAGAAATCTTTCCCTGATACCGCTGTTTTTGAGAAGCGACATGTTTCTATAACCAGACGAAATATTAAAAAATCGAAGCAGAGCGCGGAAAAAAAGGCGTATCATAAATATTAGAAGAAAAACCGATTTTTTCCGACTCCAGTGACGGCGAAACTTCTGCAGTTTGTCAAAAAGAAAATTCAGCTAACCATGCTGCTTTTGAAGAAGAACAAAAACAAGAATAAGAACAAGAACAAGAACAAGAACAAGAAAATACAGCTGAAGCGATGGAAACTGATCAGATAATTTCAAATAAGCCAGAATCTGGGAAAGTAAGTTTGATTTATTGATATTTTCTCTTCTTTAATTTAATTCTAATAATATTAATATTTAAAATTGTTTTAGAAAAGACTTGCTCGAGACTATAATATTTACGTCTCAATTATTGAATTAGATTTGATTGTTCAGAGATGGAACGAGAAGCCAAATGAAATGGTCAGGCGCCTGATGAAATTGATTGTTGGCAAGCAAACTTTAATGGAAAGGACGCCAATAGGAAAATCTGGAACTGCGTCAATTCCCAAAGATGTTTACAACGCAGTTATTAGTAAGTATGAAAAATTCATATTTATATATATTTGAAATACTTAATTTTTATAATTTCTTTAATTGCAGTCTATGTAAACAAAAAAGTTAACCAAGGAAAGGAAATTAACAAAAAATGCATATTTGAGAGTTTTAACTTCAGTGTGCAATATTTTGCGAAATCCCAAGAAGAAGAAGGAATAAAAGCAATAGATTAAATTATTACTTTAATGTTGATAGTTTTATTATTAATTATTAATACTGATAGTTTTTTTATTAAAGAAAATGCACCAATGGCGAACTTACTTTACTACTAACAATCGATTGTGCTTTTTTTAAGAAAGTAGAAGCAGCACAGACTCATTTGAATTCGATCGTTGTTGCGGTGACATACAATTTAAAAAATTTTAATGAAATATACTCTAGACGTTTCAATTCGATTTTCCAAAGTTATTGCGTCAATAAAAAGAGAAAATACACGCGTGATGCATTACTAAAATTCCTGTTTAATTTATTTTCACTTTATTCTTCCGAGGCTTTTAATGTACAAACTTTAGTTTCAATAAATCCCGAGCTGTTTTCACAAAAAATTAACTCGAACCTTACACTATCGAATGCAAGATTTTTTCGACTTTTACGCAAGATTTTCAGGCTTAAAATGAAAATTGAACGCGAAAAATAATATTTACATACGCACAGAGGATTACATAAACACACTTATTAGCTGCAATGGCATGTGCGTCCGGCGGGCGCAGCTTTACCACCTATGGAAACGCTTTCACACATGCTGATAAGCGTGAGCTTCAGCTTTCTCTCCATCTCGTTCTCCCTCGAGCTCCTTTTACTCTCCGGTCCGGATTCGCGGCGTAGACCTATAAAAGTTGCCGTAACGTTTAAATATCCGCCGTCCCGACATAAACTAAAGACTATAATATTGCCGTAGTAGCAGCGGAAATATGCAACGGCGCTGCCCCGCTGCCGCCGCCTTTGTATTCGTTTCTCCGTCCGCTTTTCGCGACGATACTTACGCTCTACGTGTATTTTTGAAAATAGCCACCGCATTTTTCTCTTAAATTTTAAAAGGGAAACGCACCAAGCCCGCACCAGTACTGCATTTATAAAATCAATTTTGAGATGTTCGGTTAGTGCGGAATAGTGTCCAGAGCGGCACTAACGCAGCATTATTTTCGCGCATCAATGCGGCACCTCTGCCAGATCGGTGCCGCATAAAATATTTTTACACGGGTTACTTCGAAGGGGAAGACTTGAATGGCATAACGCCAGAAAAGCTAAACAAACATTTTACGGGCATTTCTTTTCAAAGTGACCCGGATAGGGATAAGCATATGCAGGACATTCTCGCCTGTACACCTGAAGAGATATTCCGATTCAAGCCAGTTGACCTTTGCAATATCGTGTTAGGGATATCTCAATTCTCATCTCAGGCAGTGGGCGAGGATGGCATCCCGCAAATTGTTATAGTTAAGGTTATCCCTACCATCGGACCATTCTTGGTGAGCATATTCAACGCTTCCCTCATGCACGGTATTTTCCCGGACCTCACGAGGAGAGTTCACGTGCTGCCGGTTAAAAAGCGAGTGTCTCCAACCTCCGCTTCCGATTTTCGGCCGATAGTGATTTCGAGCTTTCTTTCGAAAGTCATTGAGAAGATCGTGCATCAGCAGTTTATGGAATATCTGGATCAGCACAACGTCTTAAATCCACTCCGGAGGATATCCGGCATGCCATGGACCAACGACAGATCACGTAACTTTCTATTTGATTTCAGTAAGGCTTTCGACGGGGTTTCCCATACCTGCATGCTTATCAGGCTCTGAGAAGTCGGAGTGTCCAAGGCTGCGCTCAGGTGGTTTATCTCTCATTTAGGGGGTAGAGAGCAGCTTGTTAAAACAAGATCACTTGGTCATTCGCCGTCTCTACCCGTAAACGTCGCCGTACCACAGGGCTCAGTCCTGGTTGTTCTGCCTCTACATTAATGATGTGTGTGATGTCTTGTGAAGTTGTGTGCAGCATATCCTTTATACGGATGACCTCCAAATTTACACCACTACAACTATCGACGGTATCGCAGAACTGCTAGGTTAGAGAGTGCTGCAGAGACTGTATCGGGCTCGGCCAATAGGGCTGCGCTCACACTCAACGCGAGTAAAACAAAAACTATTGCCATCGGTTCAAGCCACCTCATGTGTAGATTGAGAGGCGCGGTATATAAGCGGAGTCCGCAGAGCAAGGACGCCACCTTCTGGCACGCCTTGCTGGAAGGGTACGCGATCACCTCCGAGACGGAAGACGAGCACCAAGTCGAAAGTCATCATCACCAAGGTGAGTGATGATGACAGGTCGCGGTCGCCACGGCGAAAACTGGCAAGCGATCATAATAAAAATCGAAAGCCGGGGACGCGCCCGATAGACTGTTGGGGGTGCAGTTGGCCCGGCTATACGAAGGCCGACTGCCCAGCGTTCTCGGGAAACGGGAAAGGGAGTGCGTAGGTGAGGTCCCTATCGCTTCCTCTCTTCCTGAAGAGGCCTCCGGAATAGGGTCTGGCGACTCCGTGACTTTCGCTGCACTAGCGGCTACCGCTCTGATGCCCCTCAAGACTGACGAGCTGAGCCCCGACGAGCAAGACGATGAGTCCGGAAGAGCTCACCTGAAGGACCCGAACTTGTTTTCCCGCTGGTGGGCTGGACCGTCAACGCATCGCAAAAGCGAGGGAGACCACGTCAGAACCTGGTCGCCGTTGGCACCGTCCCAAACGTGTCCGACGCAAATCCGGCTCCCACTATAACCCCGCGAGTAAGTTAAGTTGAACGAAGGCAGCGACGGCAAATCGCACGCACCGAGCGTGATCGCGCCAACGAGCACGCTTCAGACTCTCGGCTATGTTATTTCGTAACCCCCTCTATCCCGATCCTACGTTGTCGCGACTACCCTGCGTTAGAGAAAACGCAGAGAGAGAGAGAGAGAGAGAGAGAGAGAGTGAGAGATCGAAAAATCATCATAGCCCTTCAATGCTCGCACGTTGGACCTCTCACCTCACCATAAAACAGTCTTTCACAAAAGAAAACGCACAAACAAAATTGCGCAGTGGAAGCGTAATGCTTAATAACGCACCTAGGCCGATAACCTGATAGATGGTTGGGTTTTTAGAAATAAAAAGGAAACGGTTTTATTATAATATTAAGTTTTATTATATGACACGCAAGACTTCTACACTCGACAAAGCTCAGTGGGCAACTGAACGACAGGCACGCCGAAACAAGTTCAGTGCCTCGCTAAATAAACAAAAGACACTCGCCTAGAGAGAACAAGAGCGGTCGTTTTAATATTTAACAGTAAGGTAGATTATGCAGTGTTCTGCTCAAAACTGGCAGTATTTTAAAAAATGTGGAAAATTTTCCATTTTCACTAGGTTCGAGAAGAAATTATTTGTTGAATGCAAAAAAGTTAACCTTAAAGTCAAAATCAAATTGTGCTTGCAATGAATTATAAATTTAGAAATACAATAAATATTTTACTTGTACTTTTATTCACATTTGTAATTTTTCATAGTTTTATATTATATTTACAACCAGCCCAATTAACGCAAATCTTTGTTAGGACTTGATATTATAAAGACTCAAATTGTCTATTCCACTATTTCAGAGCTTTGGGCCTAAATGACATAAAAAAACAAAGATTTTAAGCCCATTTCATGCCAATCCATCCAATGGTTCAAACTGGAGTTGACGACAAAGGAAAAAATTTGAGATTGCAATATCTCTGAATCAAATGAGCCTACGGACTTCTGCCTGGGCTCATTTGATACCGAATGAGCTATATTTTTATTATACAAGTAGTTTGAACTATTATTAATTTAAATTTCTATTTTACAGGCCATTTAAAAGCAGGTGATTGATGGGTATATAACCCCCTTAAACTATATTGCTAAAACTAATGTAAAAAGTCATAATAAAAGAATAATAATAATAAAAATATGACAGTACTACACTGAGAAAAAAATTTAGTTGAGTTAACTGATACTCTAATACTTCAATGATACTGTCATTGATTTAATAGAATCTGTACTGTTAAATACGCACGACTGAATATACTATTAATTTAATAGTACGCAGATTGAAATAAAAGTAATACCATTGAAATAAACGGATCTTACTTTGAATCAATAATTAGTAGAATTTTAAAATAAAAGAACTTGTTTTAACAAATTAAACAGAACATTCAAATAATTAAAACAGTAAACTATTCATTCAAAGAAATATTTATTATAATAATAGTAAAAAAATTAAGTCGATAAATAAGTTGTTTGAATTAAACAGAACATCTTTAAGAACATAATTTTTTGTTTCGGATATATTATGATGCATGAAAAAAACTATAAGGGTTAGCGAAAACGTAAACATTATTTCTCTCGCATTGTAAGAAATGTGTAGAAGGTATAGTTTTACACCACGTGACTAAACAACCGATAGGTGGCTGAAGGATTTTAGGCAGGAATTTACCTGGAAGTGGCAAAGTTTAAATTGATTAGTATATAAGACCGCATCGGTAGCTTACTTCATATATAGTAATAGCGTTTGAATTAAGTGTACTGCGAAAACAAATGTAAAGCGAGCGTTATCTTCCGTCTATCCGAAAGTGTCTGAAAGCGTTTTAAAAATGTATAAAAAATAATTGCGAATTAGAAATATAAGTTTCATTGTAAAAATATCAAGCCGCAAGCATAGGAAGTCACTGAGAGATATAATACAGAAATTCGAAGCAATTTATTTTTATTGGATATCCTTTGATAAGTTTGAATCAATATAAATTTAAATTCAATCAATAAGCTTAGCCTGTTAAAACAACAGACCTGTACTGTAAAATTAATTGTGTTCATCCTACCAATTTAAGTGACATTTTAGTTGTGAATAGTTAATAGTAAAATTCCATTGATTCAATGAAATTTTTTTCTCAGTGTATGTTACATATATAATCGCGATACCATACATAGCTTAAAATCGTTATAAAACAAAAACTAGTAGATGAACTTCAAAAATTCTTTTAATATTGAAAGTTTTATTAAAGACGAAAAAAATAAGTGTTCGATCATTGAAAGAGATCGATTATTCACTAAGATACAGCTATTCAAAAAATTGAAACAAAATAAATAAAACTTTAATATCTTCTGAACTAATACGTTTCATAAGCAGAAAAACTATACAGCTCTGAACATCTAAAAGCTCTACCGTTTCTCAAAGTTTCGAGTAATTTAAAGTTTTTTCACTTCCGTAATCGTTTCCCCAAGAAAACTCATTTTTTTCGGTTTTCAGCTTTTTATTCAAAAACTAATTGACAAAATGGCTTGAAATTTGTATAGATATATTTGTTCTATATATCGTTAATTACCAAAATTTTTTTCAGAACAATTGATAATTTAATTTAAAAGTTATAATCTTTAAAAAAAAAAAAACATTTTTGTTAAAAATAAAAGAACCATAAGAGCTAGGGTAACTTTTTTCTCTGAAATTATAGGTATTTTTATGCTCTTTAAATTGGCCTTTGTTCGATTCAAATATCTCAATCCTATCATTAAAAAATATTAAAATTAAATTTTTCGAAAATCGAAAACTTGCAATAAAACAAAAACAAATAAGCTAAACAAAAAAAGATTTTTTTGCCACTATCAGAAAAAAAAGCAAAAAAAATGAGCCGTGAAAGATGAAAATCCGTTCAGTAAAAGCTGAGATCCAGGCGTATACACACAGACACACACACACACATATCCATACAAACATTTTTCAATTATAACAGATTTTTCGAACAACTCCAAAAATAACTATCACAATGCTTCCTATAGGAGGAAGCAAAAATACTTGCCAGCCATTATCAATGATGCCAGCCCAGAAGTTGACAGAAAGTGCCATTTTGTGTAAATGTACTTTCACCTGTCCACAACACCCTCGCTGCGAAGTCTTCGTCCAATTGAACTGGATCGACAAAGCGCCGACAAAAATTTTGTCTTGCCTCGTAGTCAGTTCTAAGCAGCATTTGGACCTTTCGAAAATGATACGGATGTTGTCCATCATTTCGATTGATCTTATGCACTGTCGAGTGACTGATACCAGTCTCTCGTTCGATTTGCCTCGTACTTATACGAGGATTGGCCTCCACCATAACTAAAACCATCTCGGTTCGAAAGGTATGGACTGTTCGTAAACGGCCGCCGTCAGCGTTGTTGAGCAGAACGCTTCCAGTTTCTCTGAGGTTGAGCGAATTTCTACTAATTTTCTGCTAATAAAGGTGGCAAACTTCAGTAATGCAAATTTTATTTTAAAAAGTCTTCAAATATCCATCAGCACGAATTATAGCTTCGAATTCTAAAGAAATTCATAAGCAATCAAGATTTCAGCATAAATCCGAAAAAATCTATTATTAAGCATTTAAAAAGGCAGCTTCAATAATAACAAGTTCGATGAATGCTTTAAAATCCGTGTGACTTTCCAAAAGTGGGTTTTTGACTTTAAAAATAAAAACATTTCTTTTAGAGCATTGCAATTTATGCGGTATTATATGATTCATCAATTGATTTCCAAGTACTAAAATTTTTTAGTTCCTTCATAAGACTATGAATTGTTCACTACATTATATGGCATAACCATCATAGATTCCTCCAAAGTTTCCAAAGTAAGATAAAAATATTAATTAAATACAAAAAAACATTAAAATTATTAATTAAAATTAAATTGCTGAAACTAATATAAACAGTCACAAAATAATAATAATAATAATAATATGACTGTAATATATTATATATATATATAATTGTAATACCATATACAATTTAAAATCGTTATAAAACAAAAACTAGTATATGAATTTAAAAATTTTTTTTTTAATTTTGAAAATTTAGTTAAAGACGAAAAAAAGAAGTGGTCAATCATTCAAAAAAACCGATTATTTAATAAGGTACTGATATTCAAAAAATTGAAAAAGAAATAAATAGAACCTTAATATCTTTTGAACTAATAAGTTTCATAAGCAGAAAAACTATACAGCTCTAAACATACAAAAGATCTACTTTTTCTCAAAATTTCAAGTTAATTGAAGCCTTTTTACTTCCGTAATCGTTGGACGTAGAAATCTCATTTTTTTCAGTTTTCAGCTTTTTTCTCAAAAACTAATTGACTAAATCGCTTGAAATTTGTATAGATTATAGTTCTTTATCCAGTGGCACGGTAGTGCCGCGGAGATGAGTTTGAGAAGCAGACGACGCGGCACCCATTCTACTATTTACTTCTCATTTCATGTTCGCATTTTTCATTATCAAAAAAATAATACTTAGCAATATTGTTCCTAAGCTATTTTTGGCATCTCAGCATATTTATAACTAAACTATGATTTCCAAAAAAAATATCGGTAAAAAAGCTATTAAAATCGTAATACACGAGTGCGTAATTTGAAAATACTCAAAATCACGTTTTATACTTCTCCTTCTCCAGTCCGAATTCTTAGGACCCTGAAGCTTTCCACACAACTACAATTGAGAATTGCTTCCTCACAGCTTTCTATGCTGCACGCATCCCGTGAAGTCAGCTACACCTGCTGATATTTATAATATCGTACTTTGCTCGCGCGCGTTTGAATCAAAGGCATCAGTATTTCAATATTTATTTATTAAAATATCGTGATTTATTAAAAATGAATATTTCTTTGCGATTAATACGCAATCACTTTATTCAAAGGAATAATTTCGTTAAACATTGTAGCATTCCAAAATTTTTATCTCTTAAAGGGCGCGCTCGGCCTCTTTCGCCAGCGACCCACCAACAATACATAGTCTAAAGTACCGAATAGAAGACCGAAGTCGGTGTCATCACGGAGAGCCAGGACTCCCAAGCTGAACCTACGAACTCCAGGTCGACAGTGTTCCAGACTCCGAGGCAATCATACAGGAGCAACAATCTCCGCCCGAAGTCAAGGAATTTGGCAGTCGACGGTGGGCTGCATAACGGCGAAAGGGCCCAGTCAATAACTGTAAATAACGAGGTTGGTTCGCAGGCATTCGTTCGAGTACCGAAGTACCGCGAATATTAGATTTGAATAATGGCGAGGAATGAATAACGCGAGCGAAATACGGATTCGGGAGCACGCATTTCGAGCGATCCAAGTAGGTTCAATAAATAATAAATTTAGCTTTACATAAAATTACATCTTTGTTTTATTCTTTAATATCTTATATAGCCTTTAAAGCAATATATAAGTAGCTTATTAATCTAATAAGTTACAAATAAGTCTCATGATACTTATTACGTAACTTGCCAGGCCCGTTTCATTTTTTCAGAGCAATTGATAATTTAATTTAAGAGTTATAATTTTTAAAAAAAACATTTTTGTTAAAAAGAAAAGAACCATAATAACTAAAGAAATTTTTTTCTCTGAAATCAGGTATTTTTATGCTCTTTAAAATGTTTTTTGTTCGATTAAAATATCTCAATCCTATCATTAAAATTTTTCCAAAATCGAAAATTTGCGATAAAACAAAAACAAATAAGCTAAACAAAATAAAATAATAATAAAAAGTTTTTTTTTGCCGCCATCATGAAAAAAAAGAAAAAAAATGAGCCGTGAACAATGAAAATCAGTAGAAGCTGAGATCCAGGCGTACACACACACACACACACACACACACACAAACAAAAACCATGTATTCTTGTTCTTGACACCTTAAAATACAATCATAACCGATTTTTCGAACATCTCAAAAAATTACTATCACAATGCTTCCTCTAGGAGGAAGAAAAACACAGAACAAATATTTTTATTCGATTAAATGATAACTTTATTAAAGTCTGCCCTCGAAGCTGTCTCGAAGACGAATGATAAGAGAAAAGTTTTTTTTGTTTTCTTGGAGAACCTGCTTCAACTATTTATTTATTTATTTCCCGGGAAGCGAGAAATAACGAAAAATTGAAAGAGAGCGCTCTTATAGCCTGAACATCGGCAAGAGAACCTTTTGTTCTTTCACCACGGAAGGCCCTGTTCGATCGCCGTGACGCAGCTTACGTGGAGGCATCAACTTTAACCTCCACGTCGGAATGCTCATTTTCGACACTTAATAATTTAAATTTGAGGTTCTCCAAAAAGGCAAGGAATATAATATTTAAATTCTTTCGCGAACAACGTAGACGTTTTGGAATAGTGGAATGCTCATAAAAAAGTCTAGCCAAATTTGACCAAAATGGCAAGAGATATTTTGTCAACGCTCACTACATCTGTTCCAGTTGAACTACTCTTTTCGGAAGATTCTCTTGTTACGACTAATAATAGAGCGTCATTAAAGGCACCATCTATGAGAGCTTTAATTTGCTTAAATTCTTGGGTAAAAGGTTCTCTAAAATATAAAATCTATCAAATTGACTAACTTAATAAAATATTACAAAAATGTAACATATTTCCTTTTTTTATAAATGTATTTTTAATGTATTTTATTAATGTATGTTATAAATGTATTAATCAAAAATAAAATTTTTGACTTAAGAATTGTATTTTAATTTATTAATAAATATTTGTTTCTACAAAATAACTAAAATAAAATCTCGAAAAATTAAAAAAATTCAAGAATTATTGTCAAGATCAATATTCTTGATTAATTTATCTTGATATTGTCTTGGTTAGTACTTGTAAATATTGTTTCGAATATTGTAATAAAATCAAGACAAAACAAGACAATATATCAGGATAACTCTTGATATCTTGCGAAGCCCTAGCTCCGATGCACTCTCCGCGGGAGTACGACTGCGACAGTCGTACTCAAGCTGAGCGGCCGAGCCCGGCTGTAAGCGGCCGGAATGGTGCGTATACGCTATAGCAGCGAGTGCTACGCACGCACAGCACGTCAGAAAAAGCGAGAGGCTCGGGTTTCTCGCGTTGCCATGGGCCGCGGCGACTCTAGACGCGGGTGATCGTCGGTGCTCTCGGAGCATCCCCAAAGGTGCAAGCGTACCCAGAGGTTATCGAAATATTCTCTTGAAAGAATATTCCGTCCCAAAATCTCTCCCGTTACACTCTTATATAATACAAATATTTTCAACATTGTAGCCGCCATACGAATTGAGACTGTTGCCATGGCAACGATTAGCGATTGGTTGGCCAAAAGACGGTTGTCATAGCAACCAATAACTATTTGTTGCCTTGGTAACCAATCGCATTTCGTTGCTGTGGCAATCAATTGTTATTCGGTTCCATGTCAATTAATAGCTAATCTAATTTTTTTAAATTAGTACTAAAATGCATAGTTATTATTATAATTTCTTAAAAGGAATTTCAATAATATGAGTTTCTTTGAGAAAGCAATCTGCTAATTCAGTTAGCAGCGGTTTTTAATAGTATTTATTTAAATAAACAGTGTTATTTCTTATTATAGCTCCAAAGGCATCAACATCTAACAAGGGAAATCCCCCAGGTGATTAACGCCCGGAGAGGTCTTATTAGGCGGAAAGTGTTCTATGTGCTACCCACATTGAAGATTAGCCTATCCTAACCCCTACCTTTTCGATATTTTTTAGTGCTGACTCTTCAAAGTTCTGAATTTTTGCCGTTTTTTACGCAATTTTTCACACGTAAATCGAACAAGTTTTTGTTCCATTTCTCTTTTATCCTCGACACAATACCTTACATAGATGTAACTCCAATAGCTATTTTATGTTTTTGGGATCACTACACGATTCTGATGTTCATTTTTTTCTGTGAGTTACCATTATAATCATTTTAGAACTTGAATTAATCATACTATAAATTTTGTAATTATCGTTTTATAAGTGGACTAATTCAATATATCGGTGAGGTTTTAGAAATGTATTTATTATTACATGTAAAAAAACCGCTGCCAAGTCATTGGCACTTAGCTTCCTCCAAACTAATTTATTTTTCCATTATTATATCGTTTGTATTATTAATTTATTTTCATATGTCCATTTTATGATTTATTGAACAGCTAACAATATTTAAATATAAATTTTGTTATTGAAATATTTAAAGTCCTAAGAAACAGAAGAATACAAGAACAAAACAAGCTTGAATAGCCAAAGAAAA
>JAWWEO010019477.1:0-14185 GCA_035582975.1 Ormyrus labotus | reverse complement strand
TTTTTTAGCTTGACAGCTTGAAGTGATAATGGAACTTTTAAATTTACCTGCTTTGAAATAGCACTATTGTGTCCAGGAGTATTTTCCTTGACGATCCTTGAAGATTATGCACCTTACTGTATTATAGGATAAACAAACCCGATTAACCTCAACACACATATACTTACTAAAAGTAATCGGTTGTCAAAAAGTAGCTACGGCGACCGTGGCGACACGATTGATGCGCGAACCACGCGCTATATTTAAAACATTAAATTTGAAATTTTTGTATTAAAATTCATTTTATAGCAATAAAACCCATTTTTAAAATCTTTATACATTTATATATTGTTCTGATAACATTTAGTAATAAATTATAACATTTTTAGAAATTATTTCAAAAAATCTAAAATTAATAATTTTCGTATTATGTGCTATTACTTCTTTAATTTTTTAAATTTTTGCATAAAAATTAATTTTCATACAGATTATAACATATATAATCAGAATATGGAATAACAAAATTTTCAATTTTTTGAAATTTTTTCGGTATAAGACCGAAACAAAATACCCCCTTAAGGGAGTTATATACCGAAAAAATTTCAAAAAATCAATTTCTTTTTATTTGATTTTTTGATTCTGTACTTTATCTCAAACTTATAAAAAAATTTTCAGGTACAAATTTAAAAAGTTTTAAAAGTTTCGGCTTACAATGTAATTTTCTAAAAATATTAAAATTAACATTATCTAAAGAAATCACTGTAAAAATAGTTTAATTATGATTTTAACATTCTCAAACATTTTTCTATAATGCTGTACTAATTTTGGTAAATTTGATAAAAGAATTTCAATTTTGAAATTTTTAATTCAATGTGCTCATCGCGCTTCAATCGTGTCGACACAGTCGCCGCAGGCTGTGCGTTTTGTCAGCTGATCGCTTTTTAGCCTAATATATCTTGCCTCAAGTGTGCGCTGAGGTGAACCATGTTTGTTTATTTTTTGAAGCAGTGTACAATTATTTAATGTCTTTAAAGAAACTACTCCTGGACACAGTGCTACTATTTCAAAGCAGGTAAACTTTAAAGTTCCATTATCATTTCAAGCTGTCAAGCTAAAAAGAACTTTCATTTTTCTGCTTCAGGTCCTCTTAAGCCAACATTAGGCTTTACTTTTTGGTGTTTTTTGATATAGTGTTGTGTTTTAAATATTGTTTTAAATAGTGTTATAAGTATTATTAAAAGTATAATTTGTTTTAGATGTGCACTTTCAGCAGTGTGGCAGCGTTCATATTACAGACATTGCTTTGAATATCATGCAAATGGACTCTGCAAGAAGCTTCTACTTATTGGAGAAGAACTCATTATAAAGTTTTGAATTTAATAATGATCTGGATGTTATTCGACTACTACTGAAAAGCAGTGATCGACAAAGAAGTGCCTCAGTTGTCTAGAGAAGAGTGCAGTTTTCTTTTCTTCACAGCATTGGAGTGCAAGAAGAACATCTTTAATCAGCTTTAACCATTCAATAAAAGTGGTAATTATGTAGTTTAAGAAATAAGTGCTGTTTTAAGTATTATATTTTCAGAAGAAAATAACTATTTCTTTTATCTGTCACGTCCTCCGCAGGACGCCTGCACTGAGGCAACCCGCCTCCCTTAGAAATCGATTTGGATGTATTCTAATTTAATTCTAATTTTAAAACGAGGGAACTGTAATACCGACAGGTATTCCCAATAGGAATCGTTCCTTAATTTCATTTTTATAATTATAATAATTAGTAGTTAAGACTAGAGAAATTAATTATTTACTTTGTAATCCGTTAAAGGCAATATAATCAGAAGATATTTAAATAGATTAAGCAAAGGTTTTCTCTGCAAAACAAACTATATATTAATAAATAAATAGAAGAAAATTATTTGAAGAGTCAGTTAAAAAAGGAAAAATTCGAAAAGGGCCGTTAGACTGTACCGAGAAGCTAGCCGGCGCCGAGCGGCCGTATGCGTTTGAGATGAGTTTTTTTTATATAGGTTTAGACCTACCCCCGAAAGAAACAGGAAACTCTCTCTGTCCCCAAGATCGAAGGAATTTTTATTGCTTTAAAACAAAAGTTTTTAAACTTAAATTACTTGAAATTAGTAAGAATTATTTTTGTAATAATAATTAGTTAATCTAAATTAAATTTTTCTTTATCAATCGAGACCTCACAAGGGATAGTTTAAATTAAATTAAGAAAGTAATCTTCATTAAACTTTTACTCAAATAAACTTTTCTTTTAACGCTATATTATGAATCTAAAGTGTATCCCCGCTCAAACAGGTTGCGCGCGCGCTCAATGTCCAATAATATCAGTTCTAAGATGAAAATTAAAAATATTATTTGCAGAAAAGATTTTTGCTTAATCTCTGTAGGAATAAGAACTATTATTAATAACTCATTATTAAATTTAAGCAGTGCGTTTATAAACAAAAGTACATCAAAACGAATATTTCTTTTTTTAATAATCTTAACTAATAAGAACTGAATTATAGTTTATCAGAAACCAGTCTTAAACAATGCCAATTATTTAGTGATAGAATAGAGGTAGAAATACCATTCAAATTTGTATTGCAGTATAATATAATTTAGATCAAGATAGTTTAAACATCCTACCGAAAATATTATTATAACATTGTTAATTAATAATTGTAAAGGGAAAAGCAAAACAGGGAAAGCGCCCTTCTCTCAAACTTTCCCTTACTTGCTCCTCCTTCGTAAATAGAGATAGCATGAGTCGGAGGCCGCTAAGGGTGGGCCTTATTCAAATTTGGAGCACGGAGTTGGCTTTCGTTGGCTGAGGGAAAATCGGCGCTGGCCCTAATTGGTGCCTCGTTTTTCCCATTTACCCCATGTATAATTTTCCCTTTAAATAGAGGGTACAAGCTCCACTCTGAGCACTCCGCACCCGCGACTCACAAACACTCCTACTCCCTGCTCGAAATTATTCTCAAGTATTTTTTCTTTTAACACAAATTTAAGAGATTTCATTTTTTAAACTTAGATTTTAAATTAAGTACAAATTTTAGAATTCGGAAAGTTTTGTATTAAAAGTAAGTTATTTAGTCTATATTAAATTTTAAAATTTAAACTATTCGGTTTCTCTTTTTACTTAGAATTCAAAATTTTCTAACCCTTAAATAACGACTTACAACCGCGTGTTTTACACGCGAGTTATTAGCGTTAGTATCTTAGTGAATAATCTATCTCCTTCAATGATCGACCTCTTATTTTTTTCGTCTTTAGCTAAACTTTCAAAATTAAAAAGAATTTTTGAAGTTCATCAGTAGTTTTTGTTTTATAACGATTTTAAGTTATGTATGGAATCGCGATTATATATATAACATAGTACTGTCATATTTTTATTATTATTATTTTATTATGACTTTTTACATTAGTTTTACCAATATAGTTTAAATCAAATACAAAAAATTACTTTTATGTGACTAATATTAGTTAGAAAAAATTCAATTTGCTTGAAATTTTTATTTAATTTTTTCAAAACGAAGATAGTGTAAAAAGGTAACCAAGTCAAGTTAAAATCACCTTTATGCTTTTGTATTGAACATTATTTTTTAATTATTTAATAATTATTTTTTTTATACGACTTGTAAGAGCTTGATTTGGTGCATGATTTTTATTCAAGCTGGCGCGAAATCGAGCTTTGAGTAAGGAATTTCAAAAATTCTGTTTTTAGGACTTTAAATATTCCAATAACAAAATTTATATTTAAATTTTGTTAGCTTTTCATTGAATTCTAAAATGAGCATATAAAAATAAAATAATAATAAAAACGAGATAATCAACGAACAATAATTTAGTTAGGAAGAAGCTAACTGCCAATGACTTGGCAGCGGTTTTTTTTTTGTTTTATTATTTATATTAAGCATTGAAATTTTTTTATTTTGACTCTAATGAATGTTCTAACATATTCTTTGATACTTCTAGAACATATTTGTAAAATAAAAAAAAATTTAGTTTTTCGATGATTTGTTACTGTACCCTACCGTTAATACTTAGGAGGGTGAAATTTTTTTTATAAATAAATACTAGATCCTACAGTGACCGAAATGAAACCTTGTACAGTCAAATTAGTTTAGAGGACTTCGAGACATAAATTGACGGACATAGCATTATGTTATAATATGGTACGGATACTTAAAAAATAATATAATAAAATAATATACAAAATTGTGTTACAATTCTATTCTAAGATTATGTTCAATAATTTATGTTTCGAAGCCCTTTAAACCAATTTTACTGTATAAGGTTTCATTTCGGTCACTGTAGGATCTAGTATTTATTTATAAAAAAAATTTCATCTTCCTAAGTATTAAGGCTCATACTTATAGTCCAGTCCGTGGAGCTCAAAAACAGGCCTTTTCGCGCATTTCGACATATAGGCATTTTTTTTTTTTTTTTTTTTTGGAATCGCTTCCTTAGGGTGTCCCCAATATGGGACCAACAAGGCGAAGTCTCAAGTCTGGTAGCAAGTATTGTTAAATTGCAAAAATTAGGCACTTTTTTTGGTTTTATTTTTACAGCGCCTCTCTGAATGGAGATGGACAAAAATGGTCAATGGCCGAGTTGTAGATAAATAAATTATCTATAAAATAAGACCAACTAGATGTCGCTAAGATAAATAGTTAATTTGCAATAAGCCGCCAAAGCGTTAAAAGTGTGTTTTTTTTAAGTGCTAATATCTCAGAAGCAAATTAACTTAGAAGTTTGAAATTTCATGAATTAAGTCCTTACATAAGTACAACATTATGTGCGAAGTTTCAGCTCAATCGAAATATAATTTTTAATGTTATTAAGTTTTAGACATTTTTTTTTTCGTTAATTGCAAATTGCGCCGTTTCTAGAAAAAAAGCCTGAGCCTGGGCAAATTTCGTGAGGTGGTAGGGAAACTATTCAATTTTCAAAATCTGATCGAAAATTTCCCAAATTTTAATTAGGTGTGGTTTGGTGGAGTTTTCTCCACACCTCCCTACTTTTGGCGCACGTGTAAAACTTAATAACTCGCTCAATTTTTATTTTTGAATGATCGGACTGGACGCAATGAAAAGGTTTTTTAAAAACGAAGCTTTTAGGCCTAATTAAAGCATGATCCGATTATTAGAACTAAAAATAATTAACTAAATGTGAAAAAATCGATAACTCCGAACGTATTAAAGAATAAGAGCAAAAATTGCACATGAGTTATCTTGAAACTATAGAAAATCTTTTGAAAACTATGACATTGAAATTTGCAATACATGTTGCAAAATCGTTGATTGAATAGAAAAAGAATTATACGCGTCCTAGTGGCGGATACAGTGGCACTCGTCAGCCAGGTTCCGGCGACTCGATTCGGAAGCGGTCGACACGCTTCGTGTCTTTCTCTCTTTCGCTTGGGACGCTTTCTCTCTCGCTTCGTGCCTTTAGATACTTCTATGCTACAGCTGACTGCTACTCGCTACTGTGTCTGCTGAATTCAAAGGCACGCAGCTGTTTTTTTTTTTTTTTACATTTGAAAACTTTTACGTAAAAACAGAAAGTTAAAACACATTTTATTGTTTATTAAAAAGCATACATTAGTAGCTGTCATTAAAAATACCTTTTAACAAAGGTGTATAAGCAAATATAAGTTTCCGAGGGTCATCCAAGTTTCTGTAGTCTATAATTATTAATAATTATTATTTCTCTTTTCAAATTAAAACATTAATCGTTTTGAAGTAAAAAAAAATTTATCTGTCTTTTAAGTTTTTCTACTTTTTATAAAATAAAAAATTATTTAGATTTCCAACAATTATTTCTTGTTGGTAAATTAAAAAAAATTTAAACAAATCAATCACATCTTTTTTAACATTGTTCTCATAAAAGTACTGAAATCTGTTTAAAATAGTAAGTAATTTTTTACTTTAAATAGCGAAATCAGAAATTATTGGCAAGTTTTTTCGAATTCTTATCATTATTTTTCTCTCGACAGTGACAACTTCGCGTTACTTAATTGACGTAGTTCCAATGTATTTAAATAACGGGCTACTGTGCGCTGCTACTGTCTCCAAGTATATACTGAAGATCAATCCAATGCAGGTAAATGACGGAATTGAGGCCGTTCTTTCAATGGCTCTGATAATGAGTCAAAATATGGACGAGCTGAGTAAGTCCTACATGGCAGTTAAAACAATACTGCAGAAAAAACTGAAAGGGCCCTCGTTAGAAGTGACGCCAAGAAGATCAAAGCGGAAGGAAAGAATGGATTCGGAGAAAGGCGACACCGCCGAATCTACCCCAGTGAAAAGGGCCAGAAGTCAGGTAGAAGAAGAGTGGCAGATAAAACAGGGTAGAAGGAAGGACCCCAAAACGAAGAAGAAAACAACGGAAGCCGCTACGGGCCCAAACCCACAAACGAAAGCACCGCCGAACAAAGAGCAAAAAAACTCAAACATCCCACGACAACGCAGACAGGCAATCCTCATCGAACCGTCTGAAAGACCTACGCCCAAATCGTAGGTATTTTAAAGGAAACCCTCAAACTGGAAGAGCTTAAGGTCGATGTCAGGAGGATACGAAAGCCACGAAACGGAGGAGTGCTACTAGAAGTAGGACAGAGGATAATGGAAGAGCAGAGGCCCATGTCGAAGGTGCATTTCAGAAGGCCCTAGGCAAGGCTGGCAAAGTTAAGGGCCTTACGCCTAGAATAACGATGGAAATCAGGGACATTGATTGCTGTGCCACGGAAGCTGAAGTGGAAGCAACAATCAGAGCCATAACAAAAAACGACGAAAGCTTCAAAATAAAAGGACTGCTAGGCAAACTCGAGGACCAGGAGAAAACCGTTGTAGTGGAATTCGATCAAGAATCCGCCCGTGAACTCCTGAAAAAAGGCGAAATTAGAATAGGATTCTTAAACTGCAGAATCCGAGAAAGGTTTACACCACTGAGGTGCTACACAACTGTACTACAACTGCCTCGGGTACGGTCACACCAAAAGAAGCTGCAAGGGTCCAAAGAGAAGTGACCTCTGCTGGAAATGTGGAAAAAGTGGACACAAGGGGAAAGAGTGCAATCAACAACCGCACTGCTTCCTCTGCCAGGAACTAAACGAACCAGCTGAAAAGCAAGTGCACATCGTTGGAAACTGGAAATGTAGCACCTACCGGGCAGCGATACTGCAAAGAAAGAAACCAAGATGATGAAGGTACTACAAGAGAATCTGAACCTTAGCAGGACTGCCCAACTGCTCCTACTGACGCTGAATACCGTGAGGTGTTTGTCAAGAAGGGGGCGAATGTCTGTGCGTCGCCGTTTGCCGTTAAGGCGAGATGGGAGAGCGCTCTATGAGCGGGCGCTCTATGTTGCTCCAGCGACGAATGCTTATTCGGTGATGTGCTGGGAGTGTCTCGGAGCTGCGCTCAATGAGAGAGCGCTCGATGTGGTGTTCGGCGAGATGCTGCTCTGGCGAGGAAGCGCTCGATGATGCTGAAGAGATGAGGGCGCTCTGTTGTGGTGTTCGTCGAAGATGCGCTCACTTGAGGTGATGAAGCGCTCCGATGGTTCTGCAGCGGCGAGTCCCTCGGTGCTAGTCGCTGGGACTGTTTTCCACCCGTTGAGGCTTCCACGTTGCATAGTGGGAAGACACAGCACTAACCCCACTACGTCGACCCTTGGAGCGGGTCTGGACGAGAGAAAGTCCGCCCAACTTAGTGTAGGCCACACCATCCAGTTGCAGGGAGGGAAGGTTCAGAAGGAACCTTTCTATTTTTGGGATTATTCTGGGGTCGGTCTCACGAGAGTCCGACCCACTAAAAAATGTGATCCCTAAAGCGGGATGTTTAGTCCTTCGTCAGATCGACGAAGGAAGTTCCCTTTGGAGCGGGTGCCATGGTTGGAACTACCCTTCCAGCGGGAAAGTCGATGGAGCGGACGATCCTGGGCTTGGTGGGCGGCATGCCCGGCTTGAGCAGCCTGATGATTTTCCTCTTGAGCGGAGAGATCAGCTTTGCCCGTCGACGAGGAGAGCAGCCGTTGTTTGCTCCCAACTTCCGTTGGATGACGGTGAAAAGAGGTCGTTGGTTGGTCGGCGCTCTGGTGGATGTTGGAGGCGGTGGTCCAATCCGCTTCGAAGGCGAGACGACGGCTTGCGGAACACCTTTCCGCTCTGTGGACGGAGCGCTCTCTTGTGGCGGCTCTATCTGCGTCGTTGCCTGGACTTCGCTGAAGTCTGTTTGAGTGGAAGCATCAACCCGAGCTGCTAGACGCTGGCGTTGCTCGAGAATTCTTTCTCGAATCTGTTGGGCCAGGTACAGCTGGGCGAGCTCCAACTCTGCTCTCGTTAGCCTATATCGAACCATAGGATGCGGGGGTGGAACGGTTTAAAGAAATGATAAGAGAGATTTCTTATCAACAAAAGTGTGCTTTATTCACTCAAGGATAGGCTCGGTACAACCTGGCCACATCTACAAGGATGCCTTGCCGTGATAAGCGAGGTTCCGCTGCTGCAGCGGGGATGCTCGATCCGCTCGACCGTCCCGCTTATATGTATCTCGCTCGCTACTCTTGCCGCGCGCCGGTACTTCGCTTACGCGTGTTCGCTTTGTACGGCGGGAAATTCGAATCGCTTTTATTTTACATTCGCGCTTATTTTACATTTTGAGACTTAAAACTTAAAACTAGGCGTAGAGTCTTAATTATTAATTAAATTATTAATTAAATTATTGTATGGTATCACTACCTCAAATAATAAATGAATCAGGGGCTGAAATCACAATACTGAGTGAACAGTATAGGACACCGAAGTCCTCGCAGTGGTTTACCAACAAAAAAGATACCTCTGCGATCTGGATTCACGCAAACCAACTGAACCACAGGAAGGGTAATGCAGCATACAACGATTTTGTACTAGTCAAAGTAGGAAATATAACATTCGTAAGTATATATATTTCCCGAAACCTAAACGTACAAGGATATCCGGAAGCATTGGAACACCTAGAAGAGGTCATGCGGACGTCAAAACGTCTGGCGTTTCTTGCTGAGTTTCTCGGTATCGCTTCCTTGCAGGCTTGGCGGATCAAATGCATTGTATCTTTCGTCACCGTTTCAGCCTGCTCGGAGAGCGTTGGGCTCCTCGGTATCTCCACCAGGGTTTGCTGTCCGCGTTCTAGCGCCTGGGAGAGCTTCTCTTGATCTATCTTCGCAACGACCCATCTGACTGGACGGAGTTCGACCGCCGTCCGGACCGGCGCGACATCACGAATGCGGAACGCGATGTACTGGTCATCGCTGGCTGTGTAGTCCTCGATCACCTGCCAGTTCCGCACTCGTGCGGCCAGATGTTCCGTCGCTCCCGTGAGTCGCACGTCTAAGGGGCCTTCGTAACCCTGCAGGGCTTCAAGGAGGGCTGTCTTGACTTCGCCGGCCGAGGCGCAGCTATCCACATCCTTGACTTCCACTGTAATTTTTGGGGTCAGAGTGTGTAAGCCTGCGTTTTGCCCGACGGCATTTTTCAAGGCATTTGCAAATCCCTCCTTGCTCTTCGCCGATGTCTCTTTGATCTCGATAAAGATATTGCCTTTTTGAGTCTTGCGAATGTCATACCGTGGTCAGAGGGTTTTACCTGAGTGCGGATTCCTCCGAAGATATCCGCGTAGGTTTTTCCCTCCGATGGTTTCAGCACTATTGCCTCAACCTTCGGTTTTTTCCCTTCCCTGAGTGCTTTCTTCTGAGAATTAAAAGCGTCCCTGCTCTTGCTCTTCCCCCTCTTCTTTTCTTTCTTCTTCCGCTGCTGCTCCTTCCTCTCCTGCCTGGTGGGAACTTTCTGCCACTCCTTCTCAGGCTGCGGTGGTTTTTTAGTTCCCTGGCGGGAGCTTTCAGCCTTCTTAGAGGTTGTCCTATCTCCCTTCTTTTTTTTTCTTTGTCCGTCCTCCCTCGATCAGGTCAGTCGGAAAGGTCGACGACTGCCGTTTGTGAGCCTCCGGCGTTTTTAAGGCCTCCTTTATGGACATATGTACGTTCTTCTACATCTTCGTCGTCTCCGCGATAACTGTTAACAAATTTCGGATGGCGTCGATGAGGTCTTTATCGCTCTCTCGACTCACACTCGTGACGCTGCCTGCATCGCTACTACCGCTTTTAGAGCTCGCTAGTTTTGATGTACTGCCCGCTCTGCTGCGGTCGGAATTGTTGAGCACCATGAGTGTCCTCTCTTTTCTCGTTAATCTCCTCTTCTCTACTCACCGGTTTGTTTGTTGTTAAATTCTCCATAAATTTTTGTGATGTGCTCCAGAGTGCCGAACCGTCTCCGAATGCGGTTACCTCCGGAGATGGGGGGGGGGGGGGGTGATCATCTCGGCGGCTACCCTCATTGCCGTCGAGGGTTCCGGCGCCGTATGGAGATGTTACATCCGTATATCCGACACCTTACTCATTCATTGGCATTTTAGCACCCCCCTGGGAGCAGCGCGTTGACGCCGGGAGCCACCATACTGCGCGCGCTGCACGGATCATTCAGCATAATCACCCATGGCATAAGGACCCATGGGTCCGTATGTATAATAGCAGCGCGGACACCGTGGGCCCCTTCTACAGACCAAAAAAGAATCTGCCCCCTTCTATTCCACCCCGCGTGAAAATATTATATGAGATCTCATATGAGATTACAATGAGATCACATGTGCAATTTTTTTTTATTAAAAAAAAAAATTAATTTTAAATATTTAAAAATTTATTAAAATGACAATAAAATAATTTATTTTAGATTAAGGAATATAAAAAAGAATGAAAATGTCATTTAGTATTTTATTTTTAATTAATACGAAACTAAACAAATTTTTATAAAATATTTTTACTTTAATTAATAATAAAGAACTTATAATGCACATAATGTTTAAATATTTTAATGTAGTAATTGTAGAGCAACAAAAAAATAATCTTCTTTATGATCAGTCGATTTAAATCTATAAAACTGGTTTTGTTAAGTAAGTAAATTATTCATGTTTTTGTCATGTAAATCATTAATTACATCATCTATAATTTTTCTTGAAAAGAGAGTGCATCAGATTCGGGTCACAGATCTGGCCCAAACTGGTGCACATGTTTCATCTTACCTCAGCGATGAACTTGGTGGAGTTCTAGAGCCATAAAGCTGCCCCAGACTCCAGATATCACAATTAATGTTTGTGATCGGCCCATTGTCTCCTGGGTTTTACGATCACTGTTATTTCTTCTTATAAGCCTTAAATTACTTACGTATACACTTCCTGCAATTACAATAAATATATTACAACTAAAATAGATGACATTCATGCTGTAACGATTAAAAATGCGTTACAAAAAGGTTAGAGAATTTTAAAGAAGTAAACTCGGCCAAAAAGAACGAGACTCACTATCCGAAGCAGCAAGCGGTTGGCGAGCGCATAATTATAAAAACTGAATTTATACTAAATCATTTTTGTTTATATTTTTTTTTTATGTCAAACGCGAGAAATTGTCACGAGACAGCGAAATTTCAAAGAGCGGAAAATCCTCAAAAAGTTAGCATCAAAAAAACAAAACATCAAGAAAGAGACCAACGCTAAAAGCGGCATCGTAGACAGCAGACGTCGCACGGGGAGATGAAGCCCGAGAGCGAAGGTAGGCAAAGGCTCGGTGTAGGGAAAATAATAGTGATGAGGAGACACCGTCGCTACCACAAAGACAACAACGTTCGGCTTAACTACAGCTTCTGTCAAGAAATGAGAAGCCATCCTCCCGCAAACTTCCATCAAAAAGAAACCAGAAGAAGTTTGTCTGCATTCAAACCAAGGCGGCAAGAAGTGGGAGTGAGCAGCTCGTTTGAGCAAAACGAGAGCCGAACGTCGCCGAATCCAGTCGAAGCGCCCCGAATCATGGATCGCGCTAGATGAGAAGACATTGAGAGAGAGAGAGAAGAAAGAATGATGCTGCTCTGGTGACTCCCGGAGCACCGTTCAACGGTGGATTTCAACCAGCCTATCAAGAACGCGAAGAAAAAAGAGACAGCGCTGTCGACAGCAGCACCAACGCGAGCCTTGATAAGCGAGGTTGATTCTCCTTATTTTTCTCACAATTTAAATAATGTCTTAATAATTGACAAACTTGAAATTCCTGTGCAAGAATTGCGCAGTGAGATCTGTTCGCTATGTGAAAAGGAGACAGGGATAAAAGTGCGTCCTTTTAAAGCGAAGGCAGATTTATTGCTAGGTCAAGATTATTGTAACTTAATAATCTGTCGAGAATTTCAAGAGATTAAGACGAATTCTCTTGTAGTTTCTCGTTGTTTATTGGGCTGGTGTATTCATGGCTCAATATTTCAAAATAAAAGCTCAAATCAATTAATTTTACAGACAGCTGCTGAAAACCTTGAAAACCTCGATGTTTTGATAAAAGATTATTTTAATTTGGATTCTCTGGAAATCAGATCTATTACGAGAGAAAATTCAGCAAACAAAAGAGCCCTAGATATTCTAAGTAAAACTAGTTCTTATAAAATAAATCAATGGGAAGTCGATTTATTATGGGCAAATGATTCTCAGTTCATTCCGAACAGTCGAATCAACGCTTTACGCAGATTGCAGCTGTTGGAGAGAAAACTCGACCGTGATCCACAGTATGCAAATTTATATTATAATGAAATTGAACGCCTGTTAAAGAATGGTTATGCCAAAAAGTAGAAACTGCTCCAAAAGGAAAAGTTTGGTATCTTCCGCATTTTGACGTAACAAATGTAAACAAATCCGGAAAAGTGCGCTTAGTATTTGATGCCGCTGCGAAAACTAATGGCTTAAGTTTCAACGATTTATTTTTGTCAGGTCCTGATTTGTTAAAAAACTTATTAGGAGTTCTTATGCGCTTTTGACCATTTCCTGTTGCTTTCAAAGGAGACGTCGTGACATGTTTTTAAAAATTAAAATCCAAAAATCAGATCGTGATATGTAACGCTTTTTATGGAGAGATGGAGACAGAACGATTGAGAAGCAAGAGTATGTAATGAGTTCAATGCTTTTTGGGGCAAAATCCTCGTTTTGTATTGCCCTATTTATAAAAGATACCCACATAGCATTGAAATATTGCTGCAATATCACGCGAATATCGTGATAATATTTCAATAATATTGCTGGGATCTTGCTGGAATCTCACAGGAACATTTGATGTCCCAGGCACGAGGTTCATAGAAATATTGCGCTAGTATTGCTGCAATATTGCAGTAACATTGCTGCGACGTTTCGGCCAAATTCCAGCCATATTTCCATTATATTGATGCAATATTGATGCGAGACTATAGCAATATTACCGTAATATTTCTGTGATCGTCTTAATTAAGACATATAATACAATATTTCTGTTATATTTATGCAACATTGCTGCGATATTACATCATTTCTGCGATCTTCGAGCCGACGATATGAGATATGGTTGTGACATTCTTGCAAGATTGCAGCAATATAGCGGCGCCGCTATATTTCAGCAGTATCACTGCAGTATAACAGTAATATTACCGCAATCGTTTTTTGATCTTCGTGCCTGGGACATGTGATATTTCTGTTACTGTAAAAAATTAAAATATTTATTTGAAATTATGAATCTATTCGGATGGGTTATATTATTTTCACTTATTTACTTTAATGATTCGGTTAATTTGAACTTATGTACATGTACATATTATTACAATTAACTTTTTTTCGCATATTTCAAACGCTATACATTTTCGCAAATATACATTTTTACTATATCGCTATGGTACAATTTTTTATTACGCTTAAAAATTTTTTGATCCTACGGAGATTCGAACCCTAGCCCTTCGGCTCGCAGGCGAACGACTTAGCCACTACGATACGCAGAATGTTAGGCGTAAGTTTTAATATCTGATACAATACGTACATCCTGTACGGGCATGAGGATTCAAAAACGTTAATAATACAATCTCTGTTGAAAACTATAAAAAAAATTATAATTTCAGTAAAAAAAATATTTTTTTTTATTAATACATTTATTTTAAAAAATGGTTTAATATTAATGTGATATTTCCTTCATTGAATAAAATATTTTGATTGTTTTAAGTTTACCATTTAATTTAAGTAAACATTTTGTGGTGGCGAAAAGTTCTTTTTTAAACCGAAGGGGTTCGAATCCAAGCAGCTGTATTTAAATAAACATTTATTTAAACATGATTT
>JAWWEO010019476.1:0-14192 GCA_035582975.1 Ormyrus labotus | reverse complement strand
ATTTTATTCATGTTATATAGAAATTCTACCTACCAATTTTCATCGAATTAAATTTGTTTTTAAGGGTGGTTTTTAAGAGTTGAAGCTATACGAAAAATTATCAATTTCCTTGTATAGTAAACGTGCATTAGATTTTAACTTAACTGACTTATACTATTAAGCCATTTAAAATTGTAGAAAAGTGCAAAATAAGATTTTTTTTCATTAGGGGTGGTTTTTAAGGGTGAAAGCTACGCTATTTACTATTAATTGATCTTATATAATAATATTTGATCTAGAGGGTAAAACAAAGTTAATTTCAAAATTTCATCCAAATCGGTGCTATCCCATAGAACTCGGAGTTTAGACCCTATTTTTCGTTTCATTGCTTGGACTAGTAAGGAAATTGGGAGTGGAATTCGGGAAAAGAATAAAGTTATATGAAGCACTAGTGGAAAGCGTGATAGTGTACGGAGCTGAAATATGGGGCAATAAAGTATGGGAAAAGGTAGAGGCAACGCATAGAAAATACATCAAGTGGGTATTGAATCTGGAGAAATGCACTCGAAATTATGTGATAATGGAAAAGACGAAAAGATGGCAGGTAGCAATAAAAATAGCAAGGAGGTACGTGAGGTACGAAGAAAAGACAAGCGAGATGGAAGAAGATGTCCCTGTTAGGAGAAATCTGGAGACTGAAAAATAAAGAGGCTGGAAAATCAAAAGAGAAGGAGGGGAGGGAAAAGTTTTACAATAGGATCGGTTGGGCGATAAGAGAAATAGAGAGGAAAATGTATGAAGAGGGAGGTATTGAAGAGGAGGTAGCGGGTAGGATGAGGGACATAGAAAAACAAGAGAGGAGAGAAAAAATAGAGATGTCGAGATATGCGAAAGAGATAAAAGAGTGATTAGTAACAGAGGAGGGATTGTCGAGATACTTGAGAGATTAGATTAGATTAGATTAAATAATATGTTTATTTTACATTATGTTGTACAAATAAAATACAATAGTTAAACAATAATATAGTAATACTGTGCAATAATAACAATAGCGTGAATGATTATAGTAAGTTGCGATAAAAAGATAATCGAGAGGACGCATGATAGTAATAGCAATAATTAAGCAGATGCAAAAGTAGATAATAATAGTACAAAAGTATTATATAAGAGTTATAATAAGTAATTTACAATCTTGAAATAAGTAACAAAAGTAGAATAGATGATGGACGCATTCGGCAGTGTCGCGTGACTAGTAAATCGAAGAAGTAAATACAGAATAATAGAATAGAAAAATGTTTATTTTGTGCAATACAAACTAAATAAGTTACTATCTACCATCCCGCATTCGCCCAGGGTTAGGCCTATGAGACGGGGAAAAACTAATAGGCAAACGACGTGGGATAAACCCTATTAGGAAAACCCGCCTCAGGATGATTCAGTGTTATTGAACATAATTAATATTTGTGAATAATATATCGCAGTCGTATAAGCAAAGAGTGGCAGTACAAAAAAAGTATTATACAAGAATTATGCAATATTATCACTAGCGAGGAACGACAAGTAATTTATAATATTGAAATAAGTAATCGAAGTAGAATAATACAAGTAATACTAGGTAAAGAAGATGATTTAAAGCAAGGCAAACAGATGTTCCTGAGTTAAGAGAGAGATCAGCTATTTTCAAGATGAAGTAGATGATCGAAGAGCTGACGTTTGAATTGATAGGTGGAGGATGATTTTCGAATCTGTTGTGGCAATGAGTTTCAGAGATAAGATGAACTAATTTGAAAAGATCTGCGTAGGGTTCCTGCCCCAAAGCGTGGGATATCTAAGGGAGTAACCTCATCTCTCACAGGGCGAGTTGCCACTACAAAGTTGAAGAACGCTAGCAAGTACAACGAAGTAGCAGAGTGGATTATTTTGTAAAGCAAGTTGCCCGCAAAATATTTTCTACGTGAGTCTGTAGTTAGCCAGCTTAATTCCCGTCTTTAGTGGGAGATCTGAGCATCTTTTTTGATACCATAGATGTAGCATGTACCAATATTGATGAGTCTCTGAATCTTGATATGAGAGTAGAGAGGATAAAGGATGTAAAAAGCATGGCAAGAATAGCAAGGATCAGGTGAGGAAACGAGAATAGAAGTTGTAAATACTGGTTGAAAGAAAAGGAAAAGAAATGCAGACTATGTGAAAAGGAAGAGGAAACGATGAAGCATATATTGGAAGACTGCAGCGTCATCGAGAAAAAAGATGAAAATTGGAACGAGAAAATGATGAACGGTGAAAGACATTGTATAAAATTTCACAAATTAGAATGGCTTAGGTGAAAGTAGAAAGCAGAAACAAACAGCAGGGATGGGTAGTTTTATAAACACCAGAAGATCAAATGATAGAGGTGGGAAGGAATACCAGAATTCAATGCACTGTTAATGAACTAAGGTATGAGGTCGCAGAGCAAAAGATAAGGAGAGGAAAGTATATATTAAGAAAAGAGAAGAAGACAAAAATTGAAAGCAAGATGTATAGAGAATCAATAAGTGATTACAGTAGAGATTGCAGTAAAGAGAACAGGAAAGGATATAGAAAAGGAACGTACAAGGGGGATAGAAATAAGAGCAAGAAGGACAAGAAAGAAGAATAAAAAGGAGAGAATAGAAAGAAGAATTCAGAAAGTAGGAAGAGTGTGAAAAAAGGAAAAATGAAAGTGAAATAATGTCATTATTTCAGGTAAAGGTAGAATAGGACAGACAAGAGACAACACACGGGACACTCAGACAGACACACCAAACAGAGGCACACAGAACAAATATAGAAATGAAATGATGTAAGACACAAATAAACAGGCACACATTAGATTGTTAACCGGACACACACACTTACACACATAGGATAGGGAAGAGAATATTATATTAAAACCTTATAGGTGAATAAAGAGTAATTATTATTATTTTATATTACTAAACTTTTATAATAAACCTTTGTTTAACTTTTCTTCAACTTTTCACTACAGCACGTATATATTCTAGCGAAAACAACAAAAAATGAATGTCTAAGAGGTTTTTGGGGTCGATACTTTTGAGGTCACTGAAGCCCTTTGACGTCTACCGACCGAGAAAATCAAGAAAAACGTATTAAAAAACTATTTTTATGCATTTTTAGCTATTTTCCCCAATAAATAGCATTTATGTTACACCAATCGATAGAGCGGGAAAAAATACATGAAAATAGTATATTTAAAAGTTAGCCAAAAATTTTTTCCTCGTCTAAAAAAGGGTTAAATATTAAAAAATTTTTGAGTCCAATTTTTTCTGACAAAATCTAAAATAAATCACGGTTATTTACTACAAAAAGACACATCTATATGAATTTTTTCAGATTTTTACGTTACGAATTGTTGCAGGAAAAACATAAAATCGAAAAAATAAGTATTAGTTTGTTACCGGAGTATCAGTTCATATAAATGGCTGAAAATTTGTCTGGAGGAGTATTTAATAGTGTTTTTTCGAATGACCAATCCCAAATAAAAATCTAGCCTAGGGCATTTTTAACCCCTTACCCGATTAGACCCTTTATTATTTTATTATTTTGTTTTATTTGTAATTGCGACATGCGATTGCGCTGGGGGTTATCTGCCTCATTATTTTATTTTGTTTTAAACAATCTTTGTCTCTTTGTAATTGGGCTTATTGCCCGTTTGATTAATTAAAAAAAAAATCCATTTCCCACATAGCAATGAATATCGCAGCAATATGCTGCAATATCGCAATGTCACAGTAATATTAGCGAATTGCCAACAATATTGGTGCAATATTGCAATGTGATACATTAGTGAGAAATATTACAGAAATCTTCCTGCAATATTGCAGTATATCCCACAGAAGAGCCTCACAGAAATATTACTCGAATATTGCTGGGTAACATATTGCCGCGCAATATCGCTGCAATATTTTTTCAATATTGCGGGGTGAATCTCACTACACAATCTTGTTGCAAAATTCCTGCAATATTGAAGAATGATACCCCCATAAACAAGTGTCTCAGATATATTTCACGTGTTGCAGATATATTTCTGGTATATTACAGGCTGATATCTCGCCGCATAATATAGCAGACATATTCCTGTGATATTTCGGAGTGATATCTCAAGTCGCAGTCTAGGAGAAATATTCATGCTATATTACGACTTGATATCTCGTCGTAGTCTCGCAAAAATATTATTTCGAGCTTTGACATGAGAAATCATGTTTAAATAAATGTTTATTTAAATACAGCTGCTTGGATTCGAACCCCTTCGGTTTAAAAAAGAACTTTTCACCACCACAAAATGTTCACTTAAATTAAATGGTGAACTTAAAACAATCGAAACATTTTATTGAATTAAGAAAATATCACATGAATATTAAAACATTTTTTTAAATAAATGTATTAATAAAAAAAATTATTTTTTTACTGAAATTATAATTTTTTTATGGTTTTCAACAGAGATTATATTATTAATGTTTTTTGAATCCTCATGCCCGTACAGGATGTACGTATTGTATCAGATATTAAAACTTACGCCTAACATTCTGCCGAGGGGCTGCTCGCTTCTAATGAGAACAAGAGAACACGATGAGAACAAAAAGAGAACAAGAGAGTGCAAGAGAGAACAAAAAGAGAACAAGAGAGAACAGAAAGAGAACGGGAGAAAAGATTTGATTATTCTAAAGAATTGTTTAAATAATAAATACGTATGTCAGACAACACAGGGGAAAACATTAATAATTAATAAACAAATAATTAACAATTAAACTATACATAAATAATTAAACAATAAACTGGGCACCCCTCAGCCACGTAACCTGAGGGAAAGCAGTCATTATTAATAAACAAATAATTAAACAATTATACCATACACCCCACAATCACAGTACCCGGTGGAAAGCCTCTATGCTTAGTTTTAGTTTAGCTCCAAAAATGTAAATAAACTGAACTTGCGATTTGAATTTCCCGCCTCCCGAATCAAACGCGCGCGAGTGTAATACCGGCGCGCTCGCTAGGTAGCGTCGGCTGATCCGCAACCAGACTAACGCGGGAGATGCACATAAGCGAGTCAAAAGTGTCTCGGATATTATTGAATCAACTTTGCTGTACAGCTCATTGAAGCTTTTAGTGAGCAATCGAGCATATCTTGAAACATATGGAAAATAACATTTTAGTTCATATCGAAGAAAGCACTATGGATCAGGACAACGAAGTTTTTTGGAATATAATCGAACAAAATTTTTCCCCAAATATTGTGATTCCAACGTACATTAAAAACATTTTCAAATTACAAGGCTTTGATAATCCACTCTTATTTAAATCAATAACAGAAAATAGTCTTAATGACATAGAAATTTTTGTTTGTTCGGAGGTATATAAAAGCATAATCCGAGCAGACGCAAATTTATATCATTATTATTATATTTATAAAGACACCTCGTTGTCATTTCAATTTGTATTAGGCCATAAAAATTTTAATTTGGAAATCAAGAATTTTATTATTAATAGCAAAAAAGGCATCCGGAAACGATTAAATACAAAAAATTTAAAAAAAAAATAAAGACGAATCAACAAAGCAGAAAATCAACAGAAAAAAATAAGCAAACGAAAATAAATATCAAAACGGAGGCTAAACAAATTTTTAAATTATTAAAAAAGTATCAAAAAAATATTTAATTTAATATAAAAAATAAAATCACCACTCTGGAAGTGGAAATTTTATCATGTGTTGCAAATATAAAATGTTCTGTTTGCCAAAGAAAGATAAAATTTAGGAAACAAACTAATAGATGGAATTTGCATAATTTTAGAAGACATTTTGACCAACATAGAAAAACAATCACTAAAACGATTCTCAAGAAGAACAAAAGTAGATAATTCAATGTCAGATTGCGGATCAGCTATAAGCGATGCCCTTTGGTACATTTATAATATTTAACAATAAACCAAAATAATAAAAAAACATGAAGTTTCACTTTTCTAATTACACTTTTATTTAGACATTAAAAGTTATTGAAAAAAAAAAAAATATGCAACAAAAAAAGAATAAAAAAGAAAAAAAACAAAAAAAGAATAAAAAAACAACAGAAAAAAAGAATAACGAACAAATAGTTTACTTGTTTAATTATTTGTTTATTAATTATTAATGTTTTCCTCCGGGTTATGTGGTTGTGCGTACAGTTTACATGTTTAATTTATTGTTTATTATTAATGTTTTCCCCCGTGTTACGTGGTTGAGGGGTACTCAGTTTATTTGTTTAATTATTTGTTTATTAATAATGTTTTCCCCCGGGTTACGTGGTTATGGGGTATACGGTTTCATTATTTAATTTATTGTTTATTAATAATTATTGCTTTCCCCCAAGTTATGGATTTGTGGGGTGTACAGATTTATTATTTAATTATTTTTTTTTAATTATTAATGCTTGCCCCACGGTTATGTGATTGTGGTGTGATCAGTTTAATTGTTTAATTCCCCGAGTTGTAAGGTTGTTGGGTGTACGGATTAATTATTAATTTATCGTTGATATTAATTAAAACTTTTTCCTCGAGTGTTTTCTTTCTGTTCTCTCTTGTACTCTTCAGTTCTCTTCTTGTTCTCATTTGTACTCCCTTGTTCTCTTTCTGTTCTCAGTCCTACAGAGAACAGAAGAGAACTGCAGAGATCACGAAGAGAACTAAGGATAACATGTTGAAAACTGAGAACATTTTTTGAGATAACTCGGAGTGAGTAGCCTCTCGGTATTAGCTGCAATAAATTATAAGGAATCTTCAATTTAATCAAATGTGCTCAAAAATATGATGTTTAGCTGGTCGAATGCTGACAAAAATTCAGAGGTTTTAAAAGAGTTGGCTACTGGGGTGGCGATAGCAGCGCCACTGGTATTATTACTAGATATGCTTAAATTAGATCTGACTGTTAGCTGACTAGATGCAGTGTTATTCTTGAAAAGCGGAGTGGGCATTTCAATGTTTTCTATTTGTTTCAGTTGTTTCTGTTGTCTCTGCAGTGGTTTCGGTTGTCGTTCGTCTTATGTTAGTCTCTCGTTATTGCTGTCGTCACTTGTACCATTCGAGTATATAATTCCAGATAGTTTAGGTCCCTGGGTTTGATCAGCGCAATCTGAACATTTGAAATTGACGGGCTTCAAAACTGTGTTATCGATTGTGAATTTTTGATGGATTAATTTTTGGCACGTCGAATATTGCAAAAATCGTGACTTTGTTCTTGACGACTGTTGATAAATGGCACATGCCAACGTCGCGACGTTAGTTTTCTGCGGTCTCGCTATCTTCTGGGTAAATTTAAAAGGGCGCCTCGAAGAGCAATGACCGCGCCAAAACATTTCCGAGAAAACTAACTTTAAAACTTCAACGATCTAGATAAAATGGAACTCCCTGGCTCAAGAAAAGGGCGAGTCGCTCTGAAAACTTACCGAGATGAAGATTAGCAGGAGCCCCAGTTGCTTGAAAAATATTTGCACTCACAGAAGAGTACGAATGTATGAGAAAACACTTAAGGTTTGCGGAGAGGTGCTGAGCACATCTAGCACTTATCGAAGCCACCGACAGAGAGGAAGAGAGAGAGAGAGATAGATAGATAGATAGATAGATATTCGTTTATTTGTAACTGTTGTACAAAAGTTGAAAAACGGTGAGCATAATAAAACGGAGAAAGTATACAAGAGAATTATAATACAATTTAACTAAATAAAATAAAGTGAGTAAAACAAATATGATATTGCACTATATGATATCACAGTCAATTCTTAGCCTAATAATACTATATCAAAACTTAAGATTAGTTATATCACGGGATGCCTAATACAACAAAATAAAATAAAATAAAAATATTGCACTATATGATATCACAGTCAATTCTTAACCTAATAATAATACTGTATAATACCGAGTAAGTCGAAAGCTTAAGATTAGTGATACCACTGAAATGCTCACAAATACATTAAAAATTTTCTGATTTTATGTTACAAATAAATAATTTTTGACTAGAATACGTATCAGTCGAGAATTAAAAATATTTACACTATATACACGCCTACATCCATCCATAACCAATCCATTCATCCATTCATCCATTAAATACACTCACACCTTAAAATTTAATATATGGGACAGGACAGAATAATTTAACATTTATAATCCGTCCAGTTCAAGGAAATACCTCCAAACTGCTGTTTTGAATCTGCTGAGAGAGGGTAGATTCCTGATCTCAGCAGGTAAGGAGTTCCAAGAGCGGGCGCTCTGTGAGTAGAAACATGATCGTCCTTCCTAAGACCCTTCACGTATCGCACGCAGGAATTTTGTAGAACTTGAAGTCTTGTCTTGATTTTTAGAGAGGCGTCCAGCATTACTATGGATCAATAATCCAAATGAGGGAATAATAGCGCCTCTGCCAGCTGCTTTCGCAGAGCCTCAGTGGTGTACTGCTGAAAAAATCGGAGACTATAAAGAATTCAATTGAATTTCCGTGTTACATAATCTAGGTGTGGTTTCCACGATAGCGTGGAGTCTAGCACAACACCGAGACTCTGCGCGCAGTCGCTGAACGGGACACGAACGCCATTCACTAACTCAATGCAGGGGGGCTGCTGCCCATCATTACCAAAAAAGTTTGTCACAAACCTGCGACTACCAAAGAACAAGGCTTTAGTTATGCCTGCATTAAGCTGCAGAGAGGCATCACGCGCCCATCCCGCCATCGCGCCTGCCGCCTGTTGGAGAAGCGCTACGCCCTCATCCAGTCGCTCATATGCAATTTGCGTATAAATTTGCAGATCGTCTGCATAAAGTATATGCTGTGTCCTCTGAGGAAGTAGTACGTCACGTAAGTCATTAATGTACAGGCAAAAAAGTAGGGGACCCAGGACTGAGCCCTGCGGAACACCAAGATTTGTGGTAATCCACGATGATTCTTAACTAGATATTACGACCCTTTGGCATCTATTTAAGAAATACGAGTGAATCCACAGGAGCACAGCCCTGGAGAAACCCATACTGCCTAAACGGGCAAAAAGACGCGATGGCAGAATCTTATCAAAAGCCTTGCTGAAATCAAACATTAATAGTATAGTGACTAGTTTTCTGTCTATGCCAAGTCTTATATCGTCCGTTAATTTCAGTAGAGCAGTCTCGGTAGAATGAGAAGACCTGAACCCCGTCTGGAAGGGATCTAAGATATGATTTTTTACAAGAAATTCGTTAATTTGTTCATGCGCAAGTTTTTCCAGCACCTTGGAAAGAAAGCATAAAAGTGCTATTGGCCGAAAATCCGACGGTGAAGATGGAGTTTTACACGTTTTCAAAGGAATCACCTCAGCTTTCCCCCATAGCACCGGAAAAGTCCCAGAAGAAAAGAAAGAGTTGAATAATTTAACCAGATACGGACTAATCACCGGTAGTGACTTCTACACTCTGACAACTACACTCTGCGGTATGCCGTCCACTCCCCGTGCTTGTGACGAGAAATGCGAGATCGCTAGGATGACATCGTTAACGTTAATATTTTTGAATTTAAACCCTTCTGGAGAAGCCTTCGAAATCGATTTCAAACGGGCATCCATGTCATCAACAGGAGAGAGCGACACACCAGCAAAATGGCCGTTCAGGGCATCCGGTGAAAAGCTACTCAGCTCTTCATTGCGACCAGATAAGAGTCCTAAATTTTTTAATTCCTTCCAGACGTTGTTATTTTTTAAGGCATCAAATAATCTATTTTGATAGTACGTCGTCTTATCTGTTACTGTCAGGGCGTCCGTCTGCTTACGAAGAGCTAAAAACTCTTCTAAGAACGTACTGTCTTTTGTTCTGGAGTAACGACGATACAGAGCACTGCGTTTGCGTAGTAGCTGGAATAGCTCCGGACCAACCCACGGTGGTCTGCCCTTTTTGGGCAATACCTGTTTAAGTGGTGCCAAGTTGTCAAGTGCCGCCGTGAGATGATCCGTAAGACAGCCCAGTGCTGATTCCACGTCAACAGTCAAAGCATCGAATGGTGACCAATTACATTTGTTCAGATATTCTACAAGTAAGGTGGGAGAAATGTTCTTAAAATCTCGGTATTCAAACGGTTTATTTGAGTAAGAACATATTTTGTAGGATATTGTCACGTTTATAATATTGTGCTTGCTGTGAAATGGCGCGGGGATGTTGTTGTGCTCAAGTATATCGTCGTTATCATCCACGAACATTACATCTATCCAGGTGCGAGACGTGGGAGTAGGATGTGTTGGACCGTGATGTACCAATTGTAGCGACAATCTGCCGACAATTTGCGAACAAATTTAACGTCATCACTGTCTTTCAGATTATCAGCGTTCAGATCTCCCATTATGAATTTGTGGCTATAATCAAATACGAAGGTGCGGAGCTTATCTAGGAAATCAGGATCCTTAGTGAAGGCCACTTTTGCCGGTCTATAAATTACTGCTACGAACACTGGAGGGGAGTTTTTATCCTGAATCTCACAAAAAATAAATTCCGGGATTCCAGGTTTTCCGCTACCCTCAGTGTTCGAGCTTGCCAGAATTTTAAATTTTAATGGAACCCGAATATACAATGCCACTCCGCCTCCGTTTACGTTTCTATCCTGTCTAATTAAAGTAAAGCCTTTGATCTGAACGAGATTGTCCGAAACTACAGGGCCCAACCAGGTCTCAGCCACCCCGAAAAGGTCGTAGGAAAACCCATCTAAGAGGAAATGCCTGATTTGGTCAATATGAGCTCTTAGAGAATTCACATTGAGGAATCCTACACGTAACCTACTCTTGGTTACCCTTAACCTCTCAGCACCCCTCTCTAGTCAGACAGAGCCACTATTTGACTTCTTTCCTGAGACGCTGTTCTTTTTATCCTTACACGTTGCGTTCTTGTCTTTATTTTTTACATTTGAACAAATTTTCATCAATTTGATTGAAGTATTCCTTAGTATTTGAAATAGATTTTAAAGAATCTTCAACTTGATGAAATTTGTTTGAAAAAGTAGTGCTTAGATGGTCGAGAGCTGACAAAAGTTCTGAATTTTTAATAGGGTCGTTGACGACTGGGGTGGCGATCGCAGCGTCACTGGTATTGTTATTAGAAATGCTTAAACTAGACCTGACTCTCAGCTGACTAGATGCAGAATTTTGTTTCAGAAGCGGGGTTGATGTTTCGATGTTTCCAAGTTGCTTCAGTTGCTTCGGTTGTTTTTGTTGTCTCTGTTGTGGTTTTGGCTGTTGTTGTTCTTGTGCTAGTCTCTCATTGCTGTTGCTTTCATCGCTTGTTCCAGTTGCGTTTATAATTTTGGATGAACTAGATGATTGACTCTGTTCAGCGCATTTTGGACATTTGAAATTGGCGGGCCTCACTGCTGTATTATCGGCAGAGCATTTCCGATGAATTAGTACTTGGCACTTTGAACATTGCAGAAATGACGCCTTTGTCCTAGATGTCTGCAGGTAGATGGCACATGTCAAAGTCGACCTTTGATATTTGGCGATGACGCCATCTTCTGGCCAAGTTTGAAAATTTTTTCCCGGAGGAAGGGAGCCTCAAGTGCGTTGACCTCACCGAAAATTTATGATCAAACTAACCTCCAAAATTTGATGTCGCAGGCAAAAGGATCTCCCTGGCTCAAAAAGGGACGAGCCACGCTGAAAAACTCGCCGAAAACGAAAGCCAGCAGGAGCCCCAGTTGCCTGAAAAATATTTGCACTCACAGGGGAGTACGTATTTATGAATAAATGCTGAAAATTTGCGGAGCGGTGCTGAGCGCGCCTAGCACTTACCAAAACCAAAGAGAGAGAGAGAGAGAGAGAGAGAGAGAGAGAGAGAGAGAGAGAGAGAGAGAGAGAGAGAGAGAGAGAGAGAGAGAGGACACCGACATTCTTGGCGCGCAACATAGCTGACCAGCCACCAAAGTAAGCAGCGTTAATTGTTGCGCGTTTTATTAAATTAAATCTTGTCTTGCATATCTTACGTGCAGCGGTACGTTGAATCACTATATCTCGTGACGGAGTTGGAATTTTTTAACGTGTCGCCTTTCATTTTTTTCGCCTTTTCAAGAGTTTTTAATTCACTTTTATACATTGCATTTCGATAAATATTGCCTTCTGTGGAAACATTTGAATGTAGCCTATTTTTCGAAATTTGCTAAATTGACACCCTTGTATCTTTTTTCATTCTTTCCTGATTTGACTGAAATTTTTAGGAAAGTTACATTTCTTTAATGTAGAATACGATACAATTAGTTTATTTTTTAGTATTAAGCGCCTTATGTCCAAATTTAATTATAATACATATCGAAAAGGCAGATCGATTCTTTGTCTGAACTATTGTTTCTTACGTACACTCGTCATTGATTTTACAGATAATTAAAAAAGAGAATATGTCAGAATTAAATATAAAAATTAAATGTTTAATTAAATGTTTATTGGCGTCAACCTTACAGCGAAAAAATTTATTTTCGTTAAAGTTGTTTGACCTGAGCCTCTGAGTAACTCAGAATCTTTTAAAATTTTTTTAAGCCATAGTTTCGTATGTAGAAACATACAAAGTTGGTAAAAAACGGTTATTGACTAAATTGCGCAAAAATTATGTTTCTAACAAAAAATTTCCAATATGCATTTTCTAAACTATTAACATTACCCTAGAATGTATAATTACTGCACGACCAGATAACGGCCTTCGCGCTGGCATCCACCTTCCAGAGCTGTCCTCAGATGCCTGTATGATTCCCAGATCAATACCAAATCAGGCTTCAGCTGCCGCACCATCTGCGTGAGCAGGTGGTGTGCAGTCTCGCAATAATTAAGGTTGAGCTGCATTATCCTCATTTCCATCTTTTACTGTCCACTTGTAGTGCATCTTTATATACCTGACATCTGCTGCTACCAGCAACGTGTGCACAGTCCTTTATGCTACCCTTTTCAGGACGGAGAGCACACTTAGCCTCCTTCTTGAATTCAGCAATCTTTTGACCACCTTCTCCACATTTTAGTCAGAAGATGGATCGGGCGATTAGAGTCTTACACTTGCTGGCAAGATGTCCAAATGCCGAGCACTTCACGGGCCTACTTACCCCTCTTATTCAGCAATTGACCCAGCCTATCCTGATCTTGCCGTTTTCCCCAACAATTTTTTGGTCGCGGCTAATGCCAATCGTACAGTTGCGGTCTTTGTGCCTCCATACGCCTTCCGCAAGCGTTGGACTGCATCCGGCGTGTTTTGATAACGTCCTCCGTGGTTATCACTTTACCGAGGTCTTTTATCTCGAGTTCTTCTTCTGATGCTTTGCTGGTCACTGTAGCCTCGTCTCCAAAGAGTTTTTTGATGACCTTTGCAAGGGAGAGGCCTCTTTGGTGTTCTCCCTTGTAAGGACAATCGACATATCTCCTGTGGCTGTTTTGCGGATCTTGTCTAGGCACTGTAAAGCCATACCAGCGGCCTTATCCTGTTTCATGCATTTCAAGATGTCCGAATACTTCTCTTTGTCTTTCGGGCGAATTATCAGTGCATTCGCTTTTGGCGCTGAAATCCTCTGCTTCTTGTGTTGCTGTTAGATCTGTTTCTTCTTTTTTCCCCTTTACTTGACATTCTGCAGATTTGGGAGGCGATCTTTTCTCAAATGTTTGCAGGGCGGCTTCGTTCACTCTCCGCTTCTTCTTTCTCACATCTTCTTCCGGTGTGGTAAGCCTTTTTCATTTCTCCCTGGTGTTGTTTCTGGAATTCAGCTTAATAATAATTATTAATTTTTTTTGAGAAAAAATTAATATATGTAAAAGAAAGTTTTGACCTCCTTGGAGAGAGTGGGGATGTTAGGGGGGAGATTAGTGGCTCTAACTTACTTTTTTTATAATACAAACAACTTCTGATAGGTTTTATTATGAAGGCCGATATCCTTTGGAAGGTAAAATTTTTCCTTGAACTCTGCCGGTAAACTCTGGAGTCGTGGAATTTGTATGAGCTAATTATGGAGCTAAATGCTACCCACATAGCACGAAAGATTTTAGAGAAAGATTCATTGAAAGATTTTACCAAAACTTTGCATAAAACTTATCACAATGAATGCCTAAGTTCGCAGAAATCTTTCAAATAAAATTTCAAGAAACGATAATAAAACCTAAGAAAAACTTTATATGAAATATTATTTATCAACATTTATAAATATATCACATAACATTTATGCAACA
>JAWWEO010019475.1:0-14193 GCA_035582975.1 Ormyrus labotus | reverse complement strand
AAACAGAAAGTATATCTATGTACATAATTCAATATATAGATATACTTCCTAGCTACTCGGTGTCATCGAGCATTTTGCCCAACAACCCTGGATGACGCATCCCTAACCTTTTGCACCTCTCATGCAAAAACTAGCAACCGGTGACTATTAGAGGAGATCACATTTTTTATATTTTTAGATAGATTAGATAGAAATTTTATTTTAAATTATATAAAATCAAAATTTTACGAAACTTATTTACAGTTTATATTATTAATTATTATTATTATTATTATTATTATTATAATCTGTTTTTATACAATATAATGATTTCATTAAAATTTTATAAGACCAATTTTTTATAAAAAGTTTATTAAATGGATCTTATAAAATTTTTATAAAAACTTTACAAAATGTGTTGAATTCTTTTAATAAAAGATTTTTCGTCTTTCGAAAATTGTCTTATTTTGTCACATCTTAGCAAAGTATTAAATAGCTTTCATTTTTTATTAAATAGAAATTTGGCTGTGTACAAATATAATTTTATTTATTTTAATAACCTGTTTATATTACCTCTTTTAAAACTAAAATTAAACCTCTCACTATAAAACAATACAAAATCTCTTCCACTGCAACGGTTCCCCCATCAAAAACTCCTCCATCTTTTCTATTCCAAAAGTCAGCCGGCATAAGCGAATTAATCCCGAAAATCGGCAAACTCTTTAAAAAGCCATTAGCCCCGAGGGAGCATCTTCTCCGAAACAGCATCAGCCTCTCCCCGTATCAATTACCCTTTCTAGTCGCGCGCGAGTAGAAAATCGATCTCCTCTACTCGCGCAATACCAAGACGAATAGCTTCTCCTCGTGCAGGTAAAAAGAATCGCCACCGCCACAAATCTTCCCGCTGCTCTCGCTCATTTGATTAAGGGTCCCCCCCCCCCCGTCCGTGTACCGGCGGGCGATGCGTCTTTTCGCGGCGACTCGACGGCTTTATGGTCCGTGAGCGACTCCCGCGGCTAAACGACGTTGAAAGATCGAGCGAGAGGCGAGGCGCGGGCCGCCTGTTTTTCTCGCTTTATGATCGCCGCCCTGCGCGGAAGATGGGAATATATTTTACGCGACGTCCCGAGCTCGCGAAAATTCGCCCGGGGAGGAGGAGGACGAGCTTTATGTGGGTTAAGCGGTTAAATTTTAATCGCGCCGCACCGCGGATCGTGCTTTTACGGTGGTTTTTCAACCTGGATTTGGTAGTGCTGGGAGACGCTGAGACAACTTTGTTGGGGGTCTCGTACAAGCGTTTTCGTTGCTGCAATTTCGCAAGCTTTAATTGGGATTGGCTAATTTTTTTGGCGAAATTTTGGGTTTCTCGAGTAGATTATTCGTGCCGTTTCGGTGGCGCGCCGTCGTATTTTCAGCTTTCTTACCAATATTACACATTGCAAAAGGGATTTTTGCAAAAAAACAAAAAAAAAAAAACAAGAGACAAAAATAATTCAATCCCGAAAAGCGCAAGCCCCCATAAATACTTTCCGCAAGTCATTCCCCAAACAAACTGACCCATTTCCTCTACTGTTTGTACAATCGCATTACGAGGCTAACAACGCGTGACTCCCCGGGCAACGGCGTAAAAAAAATAGAGATCGAGTGCCCCGCGCTCGGTCCACCTCTCTCGCGTTATATCAGCTCCGAAGGGTAAGGCGGAGGGGGGGGGGGAAGCGATCGAGCGCGAATAACGGCGGAATATCTAATGCGCGCCGCCTCTCGGATACATCGCTCGCGCTTCCGTTCCGTTCCTTCCGGTCTCTTTCTCTCCCCGCCGCTTTACGGCCGAGCTCTCTCTCCTCTCCTGCACTTTATTTCTCTCGAGTGTTTGCGCCCCGGCGCAATAACGTCCGGATAAACGCAATTTCGACGACTCGAATTTATGGATCCTTCCGCCGGGAGATTTTGACTGATGGTCGCGAGGAGGCTTTTTAGGCGAATGTTGGGATTCGAAGGCTGGTTCTTGATTCGGCAAAGTAATACTGGGAAATTTACTTGTGGATCCGTTGTGCAAGATGGTTTTGATTTTTCACGTTACGAGAAGTTAATATCGAATGTAAAGATTTTAATCTTAAATTTTTTCGTTGCCTAGTAAACTCTTGTGTTTTTACCAATAGATAACTAACGTTAATAAGGTAATAGTTTACTCGAAAGTAATTCAATTTTTTAAATGTGTACCTATTAAATTTTTGTAGGCTTGAATTAGGTAAAGTAAAGGCATATTTTTAGCAAGCATTAAGTTGCCAAAGCGGTAAATAAAAAAAGTAGGATCCTTAGTAAATACTTCTCATCATCAATGCTGGCTCAACATCTCGACCACCCAGCAAATGCCAAAAATTGACGCCAAATATACTTCAATTTTTGATATACGTTGGGCAGTTCAGACGCTTTTTTTTTTTTTGTTTTTTTTTAGTATCTTCAATCACCTTTAGCGATGCGTTTCTTGGCAGCTCTACAAGTTAAGGAGGTTCCCGTGCAATCTATTTAATTAAAGTACTGTGCCACATTCTCGATCGAAATTTAGTGGCGCATTGCACTTCCATTAAACAGCTTGCACAAGTCGCGGAGTCCCGGGAAATTGCAGGCATTTCGTGGACGCCTTGCAGAGTAACTCCGACTGTTTTACAAGCTAATTTACCTTATTCAACATCTCTTCAAGCTCAGAGACTTTTCACTGCTCTTTGAAACCGTGTGTGCTAAAAGGTAGAAGCTGAAAATTGCAAAGAATCTGTTACTGTCGAGTTAAAAATGGCGCGTTATTCACCTTATCGCGGAGAAGCTTTCTAAAATTACAAAATGTAAAATAACAAATGTCTTTATAGACATGAAGTGTAAGTAGATTTGTTAAGTTTACCCTCCAATTTTTGTAGAACCTTTTTTGAAAAATTTCCTGAATTTTTCAGGATCAAAAGTGTAAACCATTTGACATTGTTTTATTGCAATCTAGTTTAGAAAATATATTCAAATTGAAGATTTTGAATTTTTGTAAACATCAATTTCTCTTAGATTTTTCGATAAAAGATATTCTACTTTCATTACTGCACCCTTTTACAAAGAATTCAGCCAAAGAATAATTTCCTTCAATTGCACGAACAAAATACTCTTGCACCAAAGACTCCTCGTGAAAACACTTCATTCTTCCCTGCAAAAGGACTTTGATGCTAACCTCAAAAGCATTAATTACTTTTTTACCCAACTCCACCATTTTTAACTTCGTTCAAAAAAACATTGGCTTGATTTACCTCAACGAAAAGCACGCAGTGTCGTTTAAACATCGGCCGGGATATTTCCAGAATTTTCCTCCTCCTTAATCCGAACATCGATAACAGCCTCGGCGTGCATTATAAGTAATCCATGCATAGTCTCCGAAAACGGCCGACGTTATATATTTTCGATGAACGATGCGGCTGAGAGAGGACAAAAGGCAACGCGCCGCGCGGTCGAATTATATTCGGGGATACGGCTCCGCCGCGCTTTTTCCTCTTTCCGCGTCGTGCTCTTTCGATTTTGTTTTTGCTATTAACTCGTGTATGCGCTCTTTTGTTCGCTTCGTTTTTCCCCTCTTCGCTCTTCCTCAGGCTGAGCAATTTTTTTCTGTATTTACAGTAAATGGATGTTCCCTGACTGAACGAATTTTTTTTCGTTTGTTTTATGATACTCCGATGCTATTTTTTATGCGATTTCTAGTCTGGCTGCCTGTGCTGTTTTGATATAGTAGTGGAACTACTTTTCGTTACTATGATATTTTTCTTTGACGTTTAATTATCGAGTTGTAAAGTGAGGCAACAAAGAGGCGGCGGCTTAATTAGCTATTCTAGTTTCATCGCTTTTATGCATTTTCTCGTTTTAATTATAAAACTTGCGTTTGTTAGAGCATTAAAAAACGTTTACAGGCGGAATGCAAAATTTTATTAACGCTTACCTAAAGAAGTAATTAATGTTGTAAACTTTTTGCCGAGCAGCTATAAAAATCACGGAATTTATTCATTGTTTCTATAATTAAGTAATACCTTTTATTAATTACTTTCAAGATAATTACAAAAATGTTTTTCTTTCATTTGTGATAAGACAAATTATAACAAATTATAATGCATTTGTACATAATGACACTATTAATCCGATTTTTATTCATCGGGTCATCAACAACGAAGCACTGAAACTACAAAGCTTCCCCTCGCAGAATCGCCGCTTTCGCAGAAATAACTAAGAACCCTCCAGCCATTCGCCGAGCCTCTCAATATTTCCCATCGGCGGCGCAAAAGCTGACAAACTGTCGTTCGCAAACCTTCGGAGCGTAAATAATGGAAAATCGCGAATTAAAAAGCGAGTAGGCATCGAAAAGCCACCCCGTCGATCGGACTCGATTGACCGGCTACTCGAATCTGGCCGCGCGATCCTTCGCGAGTTCGCCACACCGGAAGTGCTTTCTTTGAAAAACGCTGCGCGCGCGATCGAGCTTCTGTTTTTGCCGGCGGCGGTGGTGAACTTTTTTTGCGCCGCGGCTTTTTGTTTCGCTTCTTGCGCATGAACCGTTTTTTTTTGGGGGGGGGGGAGAGGTTGGAACGCGAACCCGGGAGATCCCGTGGTTCTGTCCGATCATTTATGATTAATGGAATACGCATAATGCGTTTGTGGCCATTGAAATCTCACCGCGGGAATCGAAGGGGAATGAATGAATTCATCTGTATTCGTGCGACTCCTGCTTTTAATAATGATGGGCGAATAATTGATGCGTTGGTCGACTTTTGTGTTAATTTTTAACAACGAACTCGGATTATTATCGTGCGGTGTGAAGACTTTAATTTTTAACGACGAATAATCACTGTAAAAGAAAATAAATATGCTCTCTGGGGATTTGAGCGAGATATATAAAAATAAATATTTATCTTTATAGATGTGTGCATTTGAAAGGATATATGTATGAATCGAATCACAAAATAACTGAGTATTTATTATTTTAGGTGAATTTTATAAATATAATATCGCATTACTTCTGTTTCGCTTATTGAAAAGTACAGTTTTTTTTTTCTTAAATACCATTAACGTGTTCGTACAACGTTTTTATATTTAACGTTCATCGGTTTCACTTCTTTTACGTACACATTGACAAAAAATTTAAAAACCTGCATTTCTTCCTCGAATCGGAAAAAACTCGGCTGCACTTGCTTGCGTCACAGACGTAAACAAGAGCGTAAGGATTCCGAGAAATTAATTCATTCAAATTAGTTATTTTATTTTAAATATATATTCATAATAAATTTTCCAAATATGGATCGATCGAGGTTCGCCGGAACGAATCCCACCTAGTCCACACCTTTTTTCATCCCTCCTAACGTCGACCAGGAGATGAAAAGCAACTACATCGCCGAGGAATTACAAGATAGACGGCGCATATATCTCGAGTTTTATTGCCCCTTATCGGGTCTACAATACAATTTATTTCCGCGCGAATTTGGGTTCTCGGCGGCGAGCTCTCGTTCCCTTTTAATGCGGGCTGCCGAGGGGGAAAATTGGAATGCGCGCGATTCCGCCTTAGGCGTAGCTGCATTTTTAACGAAGCCCCGAAAGAGTGCTTCGATTGGATCCGACGGCGGAGAGGCGAATTACTGACGCGAAAATTGAAACATTGATAAAAGTTTCTACCTTGGGGGATTGCGAAATAGTTTTTTTTTTGTTCGGTGTAGTTGCTGTTCCTTTTTCGATTTTGTAAAAAAGCAGGTTTTCAGGTGGTGGCATTTTCTTTATGACCGATTCGGTATTTGAACCGGCGAAGAGAAAGAGCGACGAAGTGAAATTTTTGTCCGCGGATCAGTTTTGCAGGGGAAAATTAAAACGAGTAAAGTTTGCGAAATTTTATTTCTAAATTAAATGATCGATATTTCAAATATTTAAAGAATTTCAGAACCCATTTATTCTTTTATCGTAAAACAAAGATTTTCTTATCGATTACAGTACTAAAAAAGTTTTTGTAAAAGATCCGCTAATAAAAAACTTCTCTGAACTACTCAACTACCAATTTTGTGCCTAAAGCTGAATATTAACACGCTTATTGAACTCAGCCTTAACCCAGCCGTTTCACCTCCGCCAAACGAACGAACGCGCCCGCCGTCTTGAGCGAAACAAACAATCGGCCCCAGAAAACAAGCGAATCGGCGTCTTCCCAGCGAGAGCAAGTCGAAAGAAGAAGCGGTAAACAGTGGATTAGAGCCCAGAGGGGGCCGCCGAATAAAGGGTAAGTAAATTGCAGGCGCAGCGAAAACATAAAGCAGCCGCGGGGAGAGAGAAAAGGCAAGGATCTATATGTCTAACAAGTCTATTGTCGTTACAAGCTCGCAGGTGCTTGTAAATGCGTAATCAAAGGGCTTTTTGCTCCCAAGTGTGCAATGTATATGGGCTTTTTCTGCGAATCGCGCTGCATTTTAAATAAGACAATTTACCGGACTGGCTTGTCTAAGCGGCCTTTGACGGCGAATGTTATTGCGCTTTGCGATTTCTTGAGGGCTGGTTTTGTAGTTGAAAGATGTGACCTCAGGCTTGTTAGACTGCCTGCCGAGGAAACTTTCGGACTGATGGTTTTTTATTAGTTGTGAATGGACGGGCAATTTTCGAAGGAAGGACTTTTAATATTTTTTTAAAACAAGTTTATGTTTTTAATTCGGCGGAGACCAAAGTTTTTGGTGTTGGTTGGCGTTCGTGATATCTTTGTGATAGAAATGAGTTATCCGTAAAAGATTGTAAATTAAAAATCACACTCATTTGACGTCCGCCGTTAAACAGATTCATAAATTATTAATGAAATTTCATTAATTTGTCATTATTTCATAAAACAAAATCAGAAGATTAATTCAGAAACTTTCTATTACCAAATGCTCGCCAGCCGTCCTTCATCGAACAGCCCGCAAACATTAACGCAGATCATTAATATTAATAACCTTAAGTAATATTTACATTCACCGGCGGATCAGTAATATGTAAATACACGAACAGGCAAAATCACTTCAACGAAATGATTTTGTAAGCGGCGCCGAAACGAGCTTTTCATTGCGCTTATTAAAAGACGGGAAAATCAATTAAAAGGGGAAGCGTCCCATGAAAAATTTCGCTCCCTGAAAAAAAACCAAAAAAAAGAAGCGTCTTTCTAACGTGCCGAGGTAATTTAATACGATATTTACGGAGGAAAGTCTCCTCGGTACACCACGTTAAGCGTATAAATAACTTGCTCTGCTCCACCGGATATTGGAAAATAAATAACGAAATGATACACACTCGGCGAGGAGCCCTTAATGTTTGCTTAGTGCCTCTTCTGACAGGGTTTTTTTTTTTTTTTTTAGAAAGTGCACATCGGTAATTGCTTTTCGATGATTTCGGCGAATTTTAATTTGCGGAAGATCGGGAGGGATGGAAGTAAAAGTTTGTAAATTAGGTGGGGAAATTTTTTGAATTATGTTGGCTGTCGTGTCAAATTTTGCTCTGTTTGGGTGAAGAATTTAGAATGCAAATGTGACTTTCGAACTTGGTTTTAAAATAGTAATAAACTTAGTTTTAATAATTCTTTTATGAAAGAACAATGTAAACTTATACAATTAGACGTCACATTTTTGCGGAAAAAATGCGGACAGAGAGACGTTTCAAAAAAGTTAAGGTTAGCATTATCAATAATAATATGAAGATTATAACTGACGTAACTACATAGTGATTTTTGGAAGTATTATTTTCGTTCCGACGAATCCTCGACAGATTTGTTTTTCTAATTTTGTAACTCCTACCATCTGAAAACACATTACGAACGAACATTTTGCAGAAAGTCGGCATTTCCGTAACAAAACGGCGAACACCTCTGTAACAAAACGATTCCGCGTCCCGGTACAAAAAAAAAAGGGCCTGCCTACGTGAAAAAACCCGTATTCGTGCAGATCTCGGGCTGTCCGCGCGCATCGAAAAGAAACTAGTCGGATCAATAAACAGCCCGGGCGGGACCATAAAGCAGCGATGACGCCGAAAAATTTCGCGCTCCGAACGAGACGCGAGCGGCCCTTTTTTTTGTGGGCAACGACACGCCTGAGGCGAATAAACCCTGCGCCGCAGCGCCAAAAAAAAATGTCCGCCACTGCCGCGCGGTTATTTAGTTTCGCCGAGTGGGCAGGGAAATGTTTTTGTTCAAGGCGGAAAATTAGGCAGCCGAGCCGAGCTCGAAGGCTGGAGGTAATTCAGCTGGAAATTGGACGCGAGTCGGCCGCAAGAGCTTTCCTTTTTCTGGCTTTGCTTCGGTTTTGCTGGGAAAATTCTTCATTTGCATACTTTTCGAATGAAGTTTGATTTATGATGGTAATGCCAGGTAACATATTGGACGGTAATAATAAGAGCTCGAATTACAGAATTTAAATTTATAAGAATTTTAGAATAATTTCCAATTTAATGTTCAGTAACTTATTTCTATTAGTTATAAGTATGCAAAAATTAACCTTAATTGCTGTTACCTCTTAAGTTTGGTTTTATCAAGAGATAGATATACGTTTTTATACAGTTTACTCGCAAGTAATTCAATTTTTGTAAGATATACAGACTTGTATTAGCTACATTCATTTCATTCATTCATCGTTAATTGGCATCTCAATTTTTTAAAAGCGAAAAGTTCCGCCAAACTAACAAATTATTAATGCTGACTCAAGATTCTTCACTATTCAGCAAGTGTCAAAAATTAACTTCAATTAATGTACATTAGCCAGTTTAGACGCTTTTAATCATAAATCTTATAACATACAAAAAGTAAGCTAATCATCAATCCAAAATTCAGTGAAACTTGAATTAAAATTCACAGGTAACTTTGCCCGTGAAACCACCAAAACAATCTCTCCGATCCCATCCTTCGCCACGAAATAAAGACCGACCATCCCTCGAATGAATAATCAAAAAAGCATCAGTGGCGCTCTCGAAATTTCGTGTGCGGCGGCGCCTCGCGGCGATTTTATTATCAATGCGGCACGTAAAACCGTAAAGACCGGAGCTTATACGTACGGGGCAAACGTGAGCAGCTGGTCGACGCGCGAGTACCATCCCCGCGAGCCGATATATATTTTTCCGATCGCACGGAGCGGCCTAAGGTCTTTTTGATTATTCGTGCTTTTCGTGCGGACTCGAGGATGCCTTCTTTTCAACATTTTTGTATGTACACGCGAGTTTTTAGGGAATTTTTTGCGGTTGCAGACGCTCGCGGTAACGTAGACGAGAGTAGTTTTGTTTCGAGGCTGTATCGGAGATAAACGTAATAGAATCCTGGAAAACAAAGGTATACCAAGTTTGAATTTTAGATTTTCAGTTTGATTTAGAGGTAGCGGCGAAAGTTTTGAATTAGAATAAATTTAGAATGCATGTATAAAGAATTTATGGAATGCATTTTCTGGGATTCAAAAAATGGCTTCCCGACAAATGGATTCCTGGCAAATGGCTTGTTCAAAATGAAAATTCGCAAAAGTTTAGGTAAAAAATACAAAAATACGAGACGAAGCTTTTACCTTATTTCTAAAATTTTTACTCGTCCCTTACATTTTTCCCAGGCGAAAATAACGTCCAATTCATCTTACCCATCAATAACAAGCAACCTTTACCATGTCAAATGCACCAACTCATTCCCTTAAAAAACCGCTAAATCACAGTCCAAAAGTACTGAAAAAAAACGAAACCAGCCGCTAAAAGCACCCGAGCCACAAGATCCTTCGTGCGCGTCTCGCTCGAAAGCTCGAGCACAGCAGTAGTCAAAGACGTACTGCAGCTAAACCCGTCAGCGGCCAGGCTCGAACTGCAAGACCGATCGAAGAGGCTTAGGCGAAAAAAAGGCAGAGTCGTTTCCGGCCGGCAATAAAGATAGCTCATGCAAATTTCGAGCGCATATTTTCCGCGCTAATCGCCCCCCGTTCAGCGGCAGTCCGATCGCTCTCTCTCTCTCTCTCTCTCGCCTTTTCTCTTCCGTCCCGTTTATGTATACGAGCTGCGTGCGCCCGACGACGTGGCCCTTTGTGCATTATGCAGCCTGGAATTAGTGTCCGGCTCCTTTGTCGGTGGCGCTCGGCCTTTGTGAGGTGTCGGAATTTGTTGCTGCTTGTTTTTGCGGCGAGCTCGCCGGCGTTAAATGATTGAGCTTTTGCTAAAGGACGGCGGGTGATTTTTCTGGATAAAAAGGGCTAGTTAGTTGGGTTGGGGTAGGGTTTCATTTTGATGGGTTGGAAAATGCGTACTTTTGAATTGAAATTGTTTTGTTTTGAAGAGATAGTTTTTTTTTTTATTCACAAGGGGTCCTTCGGCATGGCAGGCAGACAGGTTAATAACCGCTTATACCTACAATGGCCGTATCTTGAGAAAATAGTTTCAGAATTGATACATTACATTTCTTAGTTTTAACTGAAATGAATAATTAAAAAAATACGACATAACCAATTAATCATAACAGGAAAGTCGAAAATAACTATCAACTCATTATTAAATTTATTAAATGTTTGAGAACAGGTTAATATGCCGTATTACGTATAAAAAACATAACCTCGAAACGATTCAGAAGATTAATATTAGTTCATTTAATAAAAAATGTTTTATTTTAATACAAAAATTGTTTATTTCAATAAATAATTTATTAGTTTAAAAACTAAAACTCACTAAATCAATATTATTATTTCAATTATTTTAACAGTTAGAACTTTTTGGTGGTTTAAGCTTAAATTTTTTTTGTTTCAATAAATAAATTATTAAATTAAAGACAAAAACTTATTCAATCAATGTCATTATTTTAGTCATTTTAAGAGAAAAACATTTTGGCAGTTTAATCAAAATATTTGTTGATTCAATTAAAATGTTTTTGTTTCAACAGAAAATGCATTATTTCAACAATTTTTCTGTTGGATTAACAGAGTAGAGGCAGTTCTCAGAGTTTCACGGCCCGAAGTAGTTATTTCGACTAGTTTTTTCTCTCAGTGTGCTATTTGCAAACAAAGGATTTCGTTTGAAAGCATTATCTTACAAATATCGAAATTCATCATTTTCATTGAAGAAATTTTCGACACTCCTTTTAACTTTCATCAATAGTATCTCGAAGATTTCAATTTCCCAATCGTAAAAGAAAGCGTCGCCTCTTAGGGTGCTTCCTCCCACAAAAGATTCCCACTCGGGCAGAAACGTTGCCAGTCGACACGCAGTCGAAAAATTGCTTCCGAAAAATCCAATACTACCGAAGCAGCCGCTTCCTCATTTTCCGCGCAATTTCCTCAAGCGCTTTTAAAACATCTCCTCGCGAGGATAAACCGCCTCTCATCGAGAAGTCCTCGGAATTCTAATATAAACCAGCGCGCAAAGTAAAAGAACCCATCGATCTCCTCCCGACAATCGTCGATCCGGGCCGGCCCCATCCATTACAATAATTACCAATAAGCAGCTCTCTCCGGCTTTTTTCATCAAACGCCACGTCTCTCGACTCGCCGCGCGAACCTTTTACGGAAAAATTTTTCGCCGAGCATTCTAGCCGAACGCCGGCGGCTAATTACGAGGGGCGCGGGCTCGTTTTATTTCGTCCGGGGGAATATTACTGCCCGCCGCGCAGCTTCCGAGGATGAATGTTTTATGGGGCCGGGATTATCACTCGCGGCGATTAGCGGGAGATTTTGCGCGGCGCTGCTCCGGTTTTTCTTTTGAGCTGCGAGGAGCGACCAAGTGGTCCTGTGTGTCCGTGTAAGGTGCGACCTCGTTCGAGGGGGAAAAAAACCGCGTTTGGGACAGTCGCTTGTTCTTTCGAGATATTCTTTTGGTTAATGGAGTGCAGGCAGCTGATATCGCGGGACAGTTGCTGGGTGAAGCAGATTCGAGGTTCGTCGTTACAAAACAAGAAAGAATATTACAGCATGATGTGATACGCTATCTATTTGTTTCATTAGCATCTTTTCGTATTCTGAGCGAAATTTTCTCATTGTAAATCCGAAAACTCGATTTAGCAAACTTTTAAAATTAATATAAACGAAATCTCTAACTATTTTTAAAAAAATCGCACGGAACTTTTCATGAATAAATTACCTTAACCTTTTAGGAAAATAATGGTTACTTGCGTATCAAGTGAGGTTTTACATATTTTACTTACAGTTAGATATCTTTCTAAAGCAGATTGATACGATTGACGGATAACTCACCTGAAACAGAAAAAAAAGATCGTTTATTAGTTCCATCAATTTCTAGATAAATTTCTGGGCAGAATATGTATTCATCACAAAAAATTTTAATGCTCCGTAGTCAATAACGTAAATCCGCAACGAATCGTAAATAGAATTTCAGAACAGTCTCACTGAACTGATTTTGAAACTCCGGATCCCTCGTGTACCAGATCCAAAAAGCACTCCTAAAACCATCGCCTTAATATTTCGCAATGATAAATTGGCCGATATCCTTCGCGACCGAGGGGAGAATCGAGTAGTACCGGAAGAATTATTCGCTCCTGCAGTTCTCCAGGAGGGCCTTAATTAACGGTTCCGTCTCCGACTGTCGCCTCTCTTGTTTATTTATCCGGCGTTTCGCTTTGTGCCCTCTCCCCGCCCCCCCCTCCCTCCCTACCTCAGACGTCCTCCGGAGTCTCCTCTTCTTTCCGGCGAGGAGCTTCGGGGATTACTGCGATACCGGCTGAATAATGAATCTTTAATTAGCCGGCATTGTCGAGTTAGTTAGCGAGCAAACGCTTCGGGGATTTGAGGAGCTTCGCCGGGTCAAAGAGTCGCGAGAGATCCTCTACCTTTTGTGCGAGGGTCTAAATTAATCGTCCGGCCGACTACTTACGCGGTTTTAATTGGAAACGCCTCGGGAAATGAAAAATAAAATTTATATGCGGTGGAAAGAGTGCGTTGTGTAGTCGAGAGGGGAGGTTCAAAGATGGGGGGTGGAAAGGTAGCAGTTCTCCGCGGAAGTAGGGTAATAAGTCACTTTAAAACAGAGAACGAAGTTTCTTTAACGTTAAAAAATCAGCTTGACACCAACTCTGAGCTTAGCTTTCCCGATTTCCAGCCGAGGAGAGCTTTGAAAATTAACCGAGGCGGGTAAAAAGGGCCGGTATTGCACAATGTCGCGGAAAAAGCGTTATCTTGTTAAGCTTTTTGGCAGCGCGCGACCAGAATTGAAAAGCGAGTTATGCGGAGTCGCTTTTATCGAGACGAAAAGCGCGTAACAAAGAAATTGCGGGGGGAAGAAACTGGGCGATTTCTCTCTCTCTCTCTCTCTCTCTCTCTCTCCGCTCATTCGGCGAACAAACGCTTTTGTCGAAGGGGCCTTTCAGCGGCGTGAAAAGCACGGACAAATAGACAAATACGTCGATTCGCCGTTCGGCCGCTGTAAATTCAAGAAGCTTCGCTCGATACTTTTACATTAAACGTCGGCGGGAAAAATAAGTCGATAGGTTGTTTTGATAGAGGAACTCGTTAGCTGAAACGATTTTCGAGTGATGTAGAAAGGCAATAATGTCGTTTCTGTTCAGGGGAAGATTATTGAGTTTCATTACTTTAATAGACGGTTCTTTTTTGTCTTGACGTACGATTTAGAAGAGCTTTCAGATTGGTGGTCGTTGAAGCTTTTAGATTAATATTATTGAAACGAGTAAATAAAATAGATAACCATAGATGCGATGACGTAATTAATAATTGTCCGTCTTCTTTCATCAGATTATTTGATGTTTCCAGGATCAATAGTTTATTTTTAAGACTCTGACTACTCTACAATAATTAAACCTCTTCCGGTAGAAATACGCGTTTTTCGGCATTTCTAAATGCCATCCGAAACTCCGCTAAAAGCTTTTAATTTTCTCCCAGGATTAAATCTACTTTTTTCTGACAATACTGTTTCGAGCAAACCGCGCGTCGCTCTCCGCAAGCAACGAATATATATTCAAAAGCCCAAAAACAGCAATGCGAGTTCAACGATCCTCCGCCACTCCCATTTCCCAAGTCTCTCTCTCTCTCCCCCCGAAGCACGCGGAAAAGCAGAAAATTCACGCAGGACGAAAATCAAAGAAAGCTCTCCGGCTTTCCCCGTCTCTTTACTCATTCATCGTCAACGTCCTTTCAGTGGGATCATTAGCGGAGCCTTCTCTCTCTCTCTCTCTCTCTCTCTCTCTCTCTCTCTCTCTCTCTCTCTCTCTCCCTCTGTCTCTCTACAGCT
>JAWWEO010019474.1:0-14196 GCA_035582975.1 Ormyrus labotus | reverse complement strand
GGGATTTGCGAAGGTATAGCGAGTTATTATGTATAATTATACTCTGTATCGTTTCGGCAAATGTTTATCTGTAACTCAAGTAAATAATAAATAAATAAATTTCTTCAGTTTATTTTTAATGATTAAGTGATTAATTTAAAATCACTTAATCGTATCTATTTACCAACTCAAGAAAGTTATATTCCACGAAAGTTTCCTGTGAAACTAATTAATATAATATAACTAATATAAGAGAACGACTGTAATGAAAGGTCACAGTGATTACGTTTCTGCAGTTTGTATTGTAGAACCTTCAGAGACAAATCCTATGGGATATATTGTAACTCGTGATTATGATAAAAAAATCTGTGTGTACGTCCAGGTGATGAACAATCAGTACATACTATAGCTGCCCATAAAGATTCTATTAGCAATTTAAAGACTAGTGTAGCTGAAAGTGAATCTTTTCTTGCACGCTCCTTCGATAACACGGGAAAATTATAAATTATGTTACTTGGTCCATAGTAGATTTACTCAATGAATTTGTAGATTGAACGCTCGGATAAAACGGTAATAGTATATCAAAGAAGTTGAGAAATTTTTCATACTCTTCAAGGTGATTCAGAATGCTGCCATCACTGACTGTGAATTTATTATTTGTGGCAATGATGCTACAACTAAACTTTGGGATCGTGTTTCTGGGAAATGGAAAGCAGAATATACTTCTCACAGAAATTATGTTTATAGTGCCTCCAGCATCACTGAAGGTAATTTAGTAGATACATGCGGAGAAAACAAAACTATTACGATTTGGAAAAATTCAAAAAATAATTCAAACATTACAGATTCTATTAAATCAATGACAGTATCATTGAAGTATTAGAATATCAGTTAACTTAACTAAATTTATTTCTCAGTATATTATTATTATTATTGTTATCATTATTATTATTGTTATTATTTTTGTAGAATGATCAAGAAGATTTGATAGACGGTGAAATACAAAAAATCAAAAGTAAATACGAGCAGCATAATCTACAGTTTTCTTCCTTCATAATATGTATCGATACGATCGAAAATATACAAAGATCGTAAATAATAGTCGGGGATACAAAATATGTTATAGAAATTGAAAACTCGATATTTGACGCTGTAGATCTTTGTTTAAAAATAACGTTATTTTGTAAGAAACCGTTTCCAAAAGCAGCCGAGGCCGTTTGGCAGTACATTCAAAAGAATGAATACAAAATGAATATCGGGAGTATATTCAGTAACGTGTCTGCTTTCGAAGCCAGTCTGAATAAGTTTTAAAAAAAAAGAGATGGAGATAATGTTATTATTAGAGAAAGAGGAGCATTCAAGGTTTACAAATGGTCTTCGGAAGATTTTCCAAAAATGGAAATATAGACATAGTAAAGGAGTTATTAATGAACGCAGCTAAGGTAGAAGAAAATCACGTTGGCAGAGAAAGACGTTGACTTTTTATCTTATTATAACAACATATTCTAATATCTGAAACTTGTAACCAGTTTTAACCAAAAACTTATAAGAATTTGTTTTTATATTTGTATAATGTATTTACGATAGAAGAAATGCTTAGACGGCAATTATTTGATCTGCAATATTAATAGTGAGCCGTGAATGTTTTCACTTGCGAGTCAAAAAAACACGACGCCACCTGGATGTAGAAGTGGCAAACATATATTTTAGTTACTGTATTGAATTTTATACTACTCTAACCAACGTCCACACTCGTTTCGAAAAGTACTATTAAAACACAATTATTAAACTTAAATTTCGTTTATTTTAAATTTGCATGTTAATTTATAGAATATATTTAATTTTTAAAAATGCTTCAAATTATTTAATATTATTTAGCAGAAAGTTATGTGCCAATGAATTGGCAGCGGTTTTTTTAATTACAATTATTAAACAAGACTTGTACTATTAGTATCCTAAGTAAATAGAGTAAAATGTTAATTTAGTGAAAAAGAACTTTGCCGTTCTTATTTAGTGAAATGTACTTTTGCTGTTTCAAGTTGACTTGTATCTTTTTAAAGAACTTAGAAAAAAATTGGATTTAATATTATTGATTCAGTATTCGAAAGTTTCTAAGCAGGATGTTTACCTGATTGATCTTTCAATCTTTAAGTTTTTAAACCTTGTCCGTATTTTACATATAAATTTTGTAATAAAAAGTTTAAAGACTAAAATATAATCTGGATTACAATTAAAATTTTTTACTTTAATACTTTTGCACAGAAAATCCTGAAATCAAAAAAATATTGTATAAAAAGTGAAAAAAGATCGCTTTTAAAAACTGTATATAATTTTTACATTTGTGTAATTGCGTGAATTGAAAGCGATTAAAATAGTTTTTAAGATTAAGTGTGTAGTTTACGATCTATACGTATAAAAAATGCAATGTTAAAGTTAAATATACTCATCCCTCTCAATAGGGCTGCGGTTTTCTCTTTTTATTCTCATTTATGGCTTACTGAAGTAAAACAGTTTTACACTATTGAGAGGGAGAAGTGTAAAGAACTTAATTATGGAATTTTGTAAAAGCAAATTAAAAGGGAAATCAGAATTGTTATTATTACGGCTGTGTTGAGAATCCCTACTTACAATGCAATAAGCTACTACCTTACTTGTGCCGGCTTACTCGTTTTGCTGAAATTCATTCACATTTATTTATTAATAAATTGCTTTCTCTTATTTATTTATTAATAAATTGCTTTCTCTTTTTCGTACCAAAGTATGCGATTTCTGATTATTTATCGACTTCAGCAAATAAAATTTATTGCCGGAAAATCTAACACATGTGACAATGTTGAAAAGTAAATAATTTTTGTAAACAAAAAAAATCTCTTACCGAAAGCAAGATATTGTAGTAAAAAAAAATTGCAGCATATTGACCCCGCAATGCTGGGCGTTGCGAAACGCGTAAACATGCTTTAGAGAACGCGCACGTGTGGGGTCGCGAGGAGAGTAAATGAAAGATAATAAAGAGAAAAAACACGATTACAGCATCGTGCGGAGGGAGCAGGGCAATTACCTAATCGCGGTAGCAAGGCAGTAAACTAATTAAGGATAGAGAATTGCCAGCTCTCGACGCCCCAGCATCTTGGGAGCAGGTCAACTCTCTGAGCCACGTGGGCCAAGCTTCACCCTCAGATGCTCCAAGGTCAATGTTACCTCGTCGGAAGAGCCGAATTCACTCCGGTAAGCTAAGTGCGTCTCACGGCCGGAAAGGACCACCGCTAAGAAAAGGTGTGGAAGTAACGCAGCCGATTCGCGTCAAGTTGACAGCTAAGTAGTTAGCAAGATGGTAATCATAGTCGTTTACTTAATTTATTTCTCACTTTGGATAAAAATAATCCTGTGACGCCTGAATATTGTGCACAGTCACAAAGACGAGTAAAAAGTGTAATATTTACTCAAACTCGGTACTAAAATTAATTAAACGCACTGCAATTCAGGCGTGAAAATCGCGATTTATAGTTTGTATTGCTTTAACGAGTTTATTAGATTGTAGTTTAGAGCAACTAAAGTAGCTAGTTTAAGCTTTTATTTAAATATAGAGAAATTTTTAAAATATTTTTAGTTTAATTATAATATAAGAGTATATACACTACCTAATAAAAAAAAAATTGTGATAATAATACAAAGATTTATATGTATTAGTATTAAGTTAGTTTTTAAGTTTTGCCGGACCAGCAAACAGGATAATTGTCTCCTCTGCTGGGTTACTTTGTAACGTAAAAAAGTACAATAATATTGTACTTACTCTGGAAAATAAATAAATAAAATAAATAAACAACTGTTTTTCGCAAACATAATAAACATATACAGCTCTGCATGAAATTTCAAACTTTACCAAAACCCGACCCTTCTCACTTTTTTGCATCATTTGTATACGTATTTAGCGAAAAGCTCATGACACTCGTGAGAAAATGAAATCGAGTTAATCGTGGACATTTTTTATGTCGCGAATTACTGTCACGGCTATGCAATCGCATAACTTGCTATTTAATTATTAATATGAAATTAATAAATCGAAGTAACCCTCTTGCAATTAAGCTGTGCTTTTATTTATAAGATTTTTTAACCACATTGCATGTTTATATTATAAAAATAATGGTAATCGTTACAGTGAAATTATAAGATTTTTGCAAACCGTACTGAGCGTTTGGGATGGTTAAAAAAGTTGTACTTTCCTTAATCTCTGAAACATCTCAGGCAGTCAGATACTTTTTTTTTATTTGGGAGTTGTGCCTGAAAGTTTCAAGTAAATCGAGCAATCGATTCAAGATAAAGTTAGAATTGTGTTGAAAGTTTCTCGCTCTTACATTTCAATCTTCAATAATTTTACCCAATTAAAAACACAGTCCCACGCAAAGAATTTAGAAATCATAATTAAAACATCATCTTCGGAAATTCAGTGCACAATACGAAAAAAAAATCTGCCGTTCCTCGCTGCCAAACGCGTTTCATTATCGCAAGTTCCTGCCGCTCCGCAATCTCAAAAACAAGCAAAAATCCAAAAACTGCATCGACTTGACCCAGTCAGCTCGTCTCTCCCCCGGCAACTCCGAACGGCAGGAAGAAGTGCATATCGAGCAACGGATAGAAAAACAGGGGCGGCCTCCGAGTCGCGCGCGTCGGTCGCACTTGCCGTTTTATCGCCGGAGATCGCGAGGCGAAAAAAGGCAGCAGCGGCGGCGGCGGCGCTCTTTGCTCTCGCGACCCGTTTCTTTTTTTCCCCCTCTGTGTATCCCTCTCGCTCTCACTCTCTCCTTCTCTCTTTCTCGTGAAACCGAAGCAGCGATAAGACGGCGCGGGAAAAGCCGAGGAAAACGCTGTAAACTCGGGGGAATACGACTGGGAAGTTCGATGAGTTCTGGAGGGAAATGGCACGAAAAGCCGAGCCGGTGACGAGTGCCATTGTACGCCCGAGGACTTGCCGGAGCTGGCTTCACTCGCGCTCCTTCCCCCCCCCCCCCCCTCCTCGTTTTTTTTTCTTCCCCCCTCCGCCCCTTCCCTGATCGGTACTAACAAAACTTCTCATCGGGGAAGGCAGCCGAGGCGCCTTCGGATCTCGTCGAGGAAACGCGAGCTGACTTCATTAAATGGTAAGCATTGCCTCCTGGCTGCGTTATGACGACAAAACGGAGATAAATTGAGTTATCTTTGTCCGCGGCTTTATGAGCAATAAGTTCTTTCGGAGCCGGGGCGCGCAAACAAACTTCAAGCGCGAATATAAACTTGCGAATTTGAAAAAGGCTTAATGTCGTTTGGAAGTTTAGCGAAAAATTGCGTTACGATCGCGGTCGGTTAATCGTGATTTACTTAAAAATTGAAAATTTCGTATTTAAACTTTAAAAGTGTACTTTAATTTTAAGTGAATAACAATTTTTAAGTAAAGATCTGTCGGCAAAGTGAACTATTTTTATTTCATCAAACGGTCTTTCGTTAAAACAGGAGAAGAATAATTTTACTGCTAGAAATTGGTACGTTCGTTAAAATTTAAATATCGTTTCCAAGTTATTGGCATCATTTACTTTCGTAGCAATATATTTTCGATTTCCTCTATTTACGTTACTTCTAATACGATGCATATAGCTAAAATAAATTTTTATCAGATATTTCCAATTTCTTTTTATATTTAAAAACTTTAGATCTGTTTAAACGTGCTGGTTTACTTTAATTTTTTAAAAAGGCCTTTTATTGATCTTGATAGTGAGAAAAAAAAAATTGTTCGCAAATTTTTGCACCGTAGAAAGTTTTCAAACAATTTTTCCAACTATACGAATACCGTTGAAATAGCTTGAAAATTCAAGTAGAAAATGCTTGTATAATTTGGAATAGCAATGAAACTGCAAAAAATTCAAATTAAAGTGTAGTCGGCTGTAAATTTATTTTAAGCGACTAATACACTATAAAAATAAAATTATCTAAATGTTTAATCTAGAAACTTTATGGTTATAATTTGCGTTTTCATTTATACGCTATTTACAAATGAATCTTTTGTTAATTTCCAACTGATCGTTAATTATTAAAATTGTTAATATCTTTAAAAAATGATACACGTCGCCAGTAAATCGCACTCTATAAAATTTCATTTACCTAGTTTATACCAGCAATTGCAGTATTTAAAATAAGATCTTTATCTCATAAGTAGCGGCTCTTGGATCACGCCGCCTTCTTAATCCCAGAAAGTTAGTTGGGCAAAAGTAAGCCCAGTCGTTTTCCACAGAGATTTGTCTCCCCGAGGATCTCGAGGAGAGCTTGTAGACGCACACCAAGTTATCAGGTATAAGCATGATGAACTCTTTGCACTTGTTTATCTCGTTTAGCTGAGCACTATTAAGCCTCGGTTCAATCATTCAACGGCCGGGGTTTAAAAGCAGCGCATCGACTCCTCTTATTACCAACAATTGCATGATATGCGGCGATTTTTCTTATTTCATTGGGGAGCATAAAAAACTTAAGCAGAATTTTGTTTTCTAAAATTTCTGCATTTACATGTAAATTGATCGTCAAGTTCAAAATAGAAATTCGCTTCTTTCGGAGCGTGTTTTTCAAGCAGTCAAATTTATTCCCTTTCCCAAAATTTTTACCGGAATTTTTCGAACTTCCGGTAGACAAGTCTTACTTTGTATGTAAAATATTTCAAATTTAAAATCGTTTTTCACGTTATAACATTAGATAAAGTACGCTTTCACATTTATTTTCACGCATATTTTTTGATTGCTGAAACACAGTACCCTTTTTCTTATCTCTATACATTTTTCAAAATTTCCAATAGTAATAAAAAATATTAATTTTTCGTCAATAATTTAACAAATAAACTTGAAAATTGCCTTCCAATTTCTAATATGTATTTATATCTGCCAACGAAAACGGTCCCGAAATGACACAGCAAACTCGAGGTACATATATATACCTCGGGAATCAAGAGACCTACGCGTTGCGAGGGACACCTTTACCCTTTTGATCTTTCACGGCAGTTGCGTTGACTTAAGCTCTCATTTGGATACTTTTGCTTTCACCCGGGCACCATTTGGCCCGAAACTAAAGCGCTGCCTTCTCTGCCGTACAACGAACTTTGCAGAGTAAACTATCCTTTGACCCGCTACTTGACCACCTGTGCAAACCGTATAACCCGAGTTATCAAAGCACGTTTTCTATAAAATACGCCGGTCATTTTGAAATGGCGCGCATAAAGAGAATATTACGATGTTTATTACTGTTTACGCGTAACTCGGCACGGGACGAATTAAGCCCCGAGCGAGAGAAAATGCAAATGCAGTTAGTTAACTGAAGCCAAGCGTAAATAGTTGTATTTAAAAGTAAAAATTTAAAGTCGTAACGAAACGGGTCGTTTTCGATGAATTTTTAAAATTCTCATCGCTTCGAAACACGGAAAACACGTTTACGTCGAGTAAATTTAACTTCTTCGCAGCGTGTAATGGTATCATTTTTATATCTCAGCGTCCCGTACAAAGTCTGCCTGGATTCCGTAACGGCACGAGTGGACACTTCAAAATTCTAAAAGCCACTGAATTATTCGAAAAATCTCTCTTAATGCTGCTCGTAGAACATTAAGTTCTCGGAATTCGCTTCCTCGACGACTTCTACATTTTCTCCGTAGCATAACATCTGTTCTTTTTTTAAACCTTCGGTAAAAAAAATTAATAGATAATTAAAAGAATTGAATTTACGGCCCGTAAAAGCCGAAGAAGAAAAAAAAAAGAAAGTGAAATTTAATTAAATTTAATTAAAGTCAAATGGCCCCCGGTTTCCTCGGCTTTATTGTGCTCGTAAGTTTTTTAATATCGCTCAAAATAATGTTGCACCTAGCCGAGGCTTGATTATATAAAATGGGGGATATCATTAAATCCCCATAAACTATTAACGAAGCTGTATTAAAGGCAACGCGCGAGGAAACATCGGTCGGCGCGAAATAAACCCTTTTTTTTCGAAGTAACACGATAATACACACGGCACGACACGCGAAATCAGATTAAAAATTCAAATGAAATTCAAGCTCGGAGTCTCACTTTCCGATGCAAAGCTTATTCATACACGATCCTCCATCGGCGCGATTATCCGGAACAAGTGAAAAACTAAACACCCCGCGCAAGCTTGAATAACCCGCGGGGCTTTACAAATCCCGCTTAAAATTGTTTCCTGCAGCCTCCTCTCTCTCTCCTCTCGCGTCATAAATCGAATATGTTTATCCCGCGCAAACACGCGCGGCTCTCTCTCTCTTTCTTCCAAAGCCCGGGCATTAACGCGCGCACCGGTGGAGGGGGCGTCTTTTAATTGCGGCGCGGCCGATTTGTCATTCGTCGGGATTTTCGGCGAACGAGCCGTTTATATTCCGATACTTTGCCCGGCGAGCAATCGATGTGTATACGTGGAGCAGCATTCGCCGCGGGAACGCTGCCAAGCTCCCGATAAATAATATAAATAAAACGGCCGTAAGCCGTACGCTTTATATATGTACGTACGCGGCAAAGGGCCGCCGCCGCCGCCGCCGCCGCCGTCGTGCGTGCCGAGCATCGGAGTCGAGGGAGCCCAGCTGTAGGTACATGTCGACGTGGTCCCTCCTCCCCCGCAAGCCGGGGAAAGGATCGTGTACGCAGACCGGACGACTTAGGCAAATGAACCGACAGTTGTCGGGGGAAGATGCTGATGCTCGGCGGCGGTCTGCGGTCGGCGATGCGTGCCGCATGCAGCTGTTAAAAATGAATTAAGGGACCTCCGCGGACGTCCTTCTACTTTTGGGGATTAAAAGCTGCTTTCGCTCTTTGATTAAGGGTTGACTAATTTTAGCGCTTTTTAAGCAGTGCTTTTTCGAGTGCGCGGCGAATTAAGTCGCTTCAATTAAGGATTTTTATTTAGCCTCGTATATGAAGCTTTTAAAGCTCGTCGATAATCAGTTTCGGTATTCGTTTGGAGGATCTAACAATAAAAGGGGGAAGTATGAATTTTTCACGCTTTTAATTGAATATCTGATCCGAGGAATAAAGGTTTCACCGGACCGGCCTTCTTTAAATTCGAGAGTCCTTAATTTTCTTAATTAAAATATTGGATTTTTCTAGTGTACAAACCAATTCAATTCAAATAAATTTTCGCGAAAATTAATTAAATCTCGCACAAAAGCAGCACTATTAATATATCGCTCGGCGTAATGATCTAAAATTAATAAAGTTGAGCGAATACGTGCAGGTATAATTGAAAATCAAGCAAACAAATTTACTGCGAATATAACAATGTTCTATATAATAATTATGAATTAATTTAATATTAGAAATTGTGTTCTAATTTACTTCTATTAATAATACACTTATTGTACTCACATCAATTTTCATCAAAAAATGGCAAACGATGGAAACGAAATACCCATTAGTAACGAAATATCGAAGCCACATTATATGTATCTGTATTTTTTGAGAACGCGATTCGATTTCCCCAGATATTTCATTTTTAATTAAAAAAACGATCCTTTTTGCGCTTCGAAATTTCTCAAAAGCAGCTCATAATCTAACGCAAAGTTCATAAAAAGCTTTTAAATTCCGCGGGGTGCACGTCATCAATGTATTTCAGCCCTCTCGTTTACCCTCGGACGAGAGATGTACTTTATAGGAATAATCGACTTTTCATTACCAAATAACTGCTCTATTTACGCAGGCGCGTATCATTAAAACTCCGTCGATCCTTTTGACGCGGCAAACTATCATCGCTCGGCTCTTACGGGACGAATTCCGCAAGAGAACATTAAATCGACAGGCGCGGAGGGGGGCAAAAAAATTTGGACCGTCGCGCGTTAATGATCGCCGAAACCGCGCGCGTTTTATCTCGCCGCTCTCCTCCTCCTCGGCAATTGCAAAATTTCCCGGATAAACGTAACGAAAATGATGAATTCGATCGTAAATTACAGCCTCTCTCGTAAAAGCCGATCGCTTTTCAGTCCCCTCATCTCCACTCGCGCGCCCGGGATTCTTCTCCTCGTTTGGAAGAGATAAAAAGGACAGGGAGACGTCGCTCGTCGAGAGGCGATACGCAAACGCATCGACGTTGTACATCAAGTGTAGAGTGAGAGAGAGAGAGGGGGGAGAAGTGACGGGAGCAGCCGATCGAATGACCTCTACGTGCCTGCATTCTCAGTAGGAAAATTGAATGTGTCACTCCTCAAAGCTCGAGCGAGCTTTATGTCTATTTCGAGGATGTATGGGGCCGATTCCACGTAAAATTGGACGCGGAATTTACTGGTTTAAAAAGGTGGTAAATGAATACGTTTGTGCCGGCGTTAACGCTGCTTTTCGCTTTACGAGCCGGCGAATTAAAGAATTTGAACGGAGCGACGTTCTGATTAAGAGGACGACGGAATTTGCGATCGCAAAGCCACTTTTCAATTGATTGGAGATCCGTAAAGGAATCTTTAGCATTTTTCGCGGCAGCCGTTGTTTGAACAAAATTCCCTTGCGGAATTCCTGTTTCGGAATTGAGAACTGAACGATGTAAAACGGTAAAGAAAACTTTTGCAAAATTTTAAACCTGCGTGCGTACGGAATTATAAATCATCCGATAATTGCAGTAACCAAGAGATTGTTTCCATTCATCAAAAATTATTAGCTCTAAAATATCGTAAGAAGGATAAATGTGCCAGTTTTATGAAGGTTCCGCCAGATCCAGTTTACATATAGACTTTCCATGAATCAAAACGAGTCGTTCGAAAGTAAATGCACTCTTCCCGAAAAACTATCCGAAAAACTCCCCCAACCCAAATCATCGCCCCAATAATCAGGCATTATCCGCAACCATCCATCCTCCCGAGAAAAAGCGGCGCTAAAATTCCAATAATCCCGTACAATAACTCCGAGAAAGCTCCTCCTCTCAGCCGAGGAAGCTCTCTCGGCTCTGCGTCAAACGACTCTTCGGCTCCGGTTCTCGCCTCCGCGCAGCTGCGCAGCCTCGGCAGGCGATACAATCGTGCATATATTCGCGGAGGTGGGAAAATTGCATCTCGCGACGGTGTACGTCGCGCGCCGAGGGCCGGAATTCACGTTCACGCCCGCTGCGTCCTCGATATTCATATCACTAACGTCACGCGCCGTGCCCGGGATCGCGCGGTGTCGTGGAAATGCCGCGGACTGCGCCGCGCAAGAATATTCAAGAGGGCGAATTGGCCTTTTGTTATTTTCGCGCGAATTCGACGTAGATTCTGGCGCGCGGGCAAGAGGAGGTGTTTTGTAATGTTTTGGGGTTTAGGCGGCACACGTGATTTTTTGTAATCGACTGTCTTGTAAGGGGGATGAGGCAAAACTTGAATTCAAAGCGGCACTTTGTTTGAGAATTCTAAGTTGGATAACGAACCGGTATTACGAAAATTGTTTGAGTGCATTCGAGCTCTTTGAAATATTTTTATTTACTTGCAATTCCACAACAGGTCAAGTGGTAAAAAAAAGGCATTACTTTAAATTGAATCACTTGCCGTTCTTGAATTTTCATATTTCTTTCTCTGAGGTGAATTTTCTCGTGTCCTTCAATTAGCATCTGCTTTTCTTAAAGTAAAAGTAGAAATTATTACTAAGGGTAATTGAGATGCAAGTCTTAAAGTCTCGTTGAATTTCTAATGTAAATGGTGAAAGAATATGACAGACGACAAGTAAGCAAAGGGGCAAAAAATATTTTTATTTTCATTTTGAATAATCATATTATTAAAATGCAAGCGGAATAAATATTCAAAGAATCGTTATTTTCGACGAACTCACATGTGAAATTCAGGGGTTTTTTTTTTGCAACGTGCGCAAATGGATAAATATATTTACGCAAATTTTTGACATAACGAATAAATTTATGTAAATATTTAAAATATCTGATCGAACGGCGCCGCGGGGGAAGAAGCCTTTAAAAATTTTCAATCCACCCGTCGCCGCAATTTTTGACAGATTATGCGCGAGAACGAATTTTCGTTGGTTGCGTTAGACTTTGACCATGCAGGTTTTTCGCCGCGGAATCGCGCCTGATAACTAGCGCGAAACCCGATCGTTTTATTGCCAAACCAATCCTCTCCTATCCTTTTTGCCTGTATATTCATGACGCGACTTTTGTACAAAACGCGAGATTCGAATAACTGCGTTATCTGCGTCCCTCTCTCCCTCTCTCTCTCTTAACGGACCGAATTCGATTCGATTTTGGACAGTTCGCTCGCTGACTATGTAACGACGCATATTTTGCATTATTATCGAAAATAACAGTATAAATTGGACTGTCGAGGACGATTGTCCGCATGAAGGACCGGGACTCTCGGCGTGTACCTCTCGGATCGAGATTAAAAAAAAAAAAAAAAAAAAAAAAATCCCCGTTCTAGCTTTTCCCCCCTCTTGCCATTAATCCACTTTGCCGTCTATTGCACGCGAGCTTAATTGTCAATGATAAAATGTTATACGCGGCCCGCTTTACTGTCACGAGACGCGGATTTGCGAGCGAGACTTGTGTATTTAAATATGCGAATATTGCCCGATACGGCCATTTAATTATCTGCATTATGAATGCTAACAAGTATTGATATTATTTGTGCTAACTCTGCTTATAACGGATTACGTCCGGTTTTGCCGAGGCGGCAAAGGGATCCGTTATTTATAGAGAAACGTTTGACAAAGCATTCTGCGTGTAACCAATGTTTCCGCGCGAATTCGTTCGCGGATTAAAAAGAATTCGCGGCCCGATAAAATAGATAATTTCGAAATCCGTTCGACGGCGATAAGTTAAAAAGTTTTTATTTAGAGAGGCGATCCGTATGGTTTTAATTTCGATTCGCGTTAGATTGAAGAGCTATTTTCGCCGGAAAATACGGTGGAACACGCCAATTTTCCGTCGAGGCGTTCGGAATTTGTTTGGAAAAAAATTTCAAAACACGGAACGTCGATCGATGAACAAGCATTTTGGCCGGGATAACAATTTTTTAGTCGCCTTTAAAAGGCTCGATCGAGTCGCGAGATAATCGCGAAGATTATAAGGGCAATAAATTGTTTTCGTGCAGAATTTACAAAACAACGGAAATAATAACGGAAACAATACGGTCCACCATTTAGCAATTATGAACTCCAAACGGCCGCCTGGTTTATTCGAAATCCGGTATGTACTAAATTAAATTTCAGTTTCGGTAATGTAACTGCGTCCGCGAGCGTCTCGCCTTTTAATTGCAGCGCACTCCAATTGATTTATACGTACTTCAGAAAAAAAAATGGTAAGCAATAACGGATCGCGAAAAAAATCAAGGGTCAGACGTAATTTTCTTTATTAAGAAAAATCGCCCGAGAGCCGAAATTGGAATATTTTTCATCAAAAACACCGAGCTAAGCCCCAGGACGGCTGATCTTTTATTAAATGCAAACTGCGCGTGTGGGGGCCGAAAGGATTTTACAACGAAACTTGTATAAAAGCCTGCTGCAGCTGCTGCTTTACATACACAACGACCTTCCCCCCGCTCGGCTGACCTATTATTTTATTTTCCCCGCAAAACTGCCTCGTTTACCCAACTGCTACTCGACGAGTCTTCCCGGCGTCGGCTTTTCTCTTTTTTCGTTCCGGCGGCGATCTTTTTCCTTTCCCTTTATCTCCTTCTTCAACTTCTTTCCGCACTATCCTTTCTCCCCCTCCTCTGCGTATCTCTCGCTGCTCCTCTCTTGGCCGCGCGTTTTACGGAAATTCGTCTAAGAGGCACTTCTCACTCCGCAATAACAGTTATTCAACGCACGATAACTGTTTTGTTGTGTTTATTTTCCGGCTGTTACGGCTTGTTATGTTTCACGGCTTTTTATGTCGCGCCTCAAGCTGGATTGTATATACGAGTAATGTGCTTTTATTCGGAAAATTATTTTTAGAGTAATTGTTTCATTGCGTGACGCCGGAATGAAACGGGTCGTTTGAGTGTTTTTTTTTTTTAATTATTTTAGGTGCACAGCGAAATAGTTCAAGTTTCTTTCGGCTCTTTTAACATTCAAAACGAATCTAGGTAAAAAATTTTTATAAAGGCGCAAAAGAAAATATTTTTCTATCGCGTTTTTCGATTGAAATTGAAAAATGAAATTTGAACGCGAAATCCCTGGTAGAGATTGAAAACATTAAATATCTATTTATAAGGTATTTTCAAAAATTTCACGTATAAAATAGGTATTTTTACTTCCTAGTTAACTAACT